>OMLF01012466.1:0-25951 GCA_900302615.1 Holocentrus rufus | reverse complement strand
CGCCAGTGCTGCTGAGATGAGATATCAACGCTGTCTTCACAAGCACTCCAGGGAAAGCACAAACATAGGCTTTACACTCCAGCTGATTTATTGTAAACAATGTACTGTATCGATGCACAAGTTCATGCCAAACCTGCGGTGGACTGGAGGCACGCGAGGGAGATGAGGGGGGTTCTTTATGGACGGGTAATAAACGGCTTGGGGGTGTTTGAGTGTGTTTGAATATGTGTGTGAGTGTGTGAGCATGCATGTTCTTCAAAAACGAATGTATGTAATAGTGAATATTCATGCACACGGTGCCGAGGTTATTTTCATGTGAAAGGGTCTACTTAATGCCATTCCCAAGTGACAAGTGAATAATGAAGGCGTATATGCATTATTCCACATTAGCGCATTCCCTGTGTGTTCGCCTATGAATGTATGCATGCATCCAAAAGGAAATGTGTGTGTGTGTGTGTGTGTTTATGTTAGTAACGAGCATGTGAGTGTGCTTCAGTGCATCCAGGCCACTCACTCGTCTCGGAGGTGGCAGGGGTACGGGAAGGGCTGCAGCTGGACGGCGGGCTCGGTGACTTTGTGTCCACTCTGGATCTCGATGATGGCCCGCTCGATGTTCTCCTGCAGGTAGACGAAGCCCCGGTTGTAGCGCAGCGTCTGCCTGGCCAGCATGTGCGCGTCCTTGATGAAGTAAGGGTCGCGGACCCGGTCGGTACGCATGGCGTTGTCCATATGCATGCGGATGGTGTAGCCAACTTTGGGAGGGAGGGAGGACTCGGAGGCGGAGCTGTCCCGACGTTTCCTGGATGAGGCCTCATTTTTGGGAAGCTTGAAGATGACACCTTGAGGGGAGATCGCACCGTTTCATTGCACATAATGTGTAGTGAAGGACAGAATGCTCGGTAAGTGGAGTGTCTGTCTTGATAAGGAAATTTAGAGCAAAAACAAAACAAAGCCTCAGGGAATCAGGGTAACTGTTGGTGGGTTCTTTGCTCTAGTTAAGCTGCGTTGCTCTGGGCGGAAGTCCCAAAAGTATCTTTCTGCTCCACTGCGCTTATTATCAACTGACACCTTTTGAAGAAGCATTGTAGATTACACAGAGCAAATGGGTTTGTATTCAATGAGCTCAGAGGCCACATACTCTTTTGATGCAGCCGGGCCCTTTTACAGGCTGGTTTTACACTCAGGCAGCCAACCTTAGGATTATCTCGCCCTTCCTCTTTTGACACGAACTGTAACACAACCTGCAATGTTCTGGTAAGAAAAAAGACCAGCATCTAACCAGTGGCCAGTGACTGTACTCTGCAAAGTGAAGTGTAATAAGGGACAGGAGGGGTTTGCTTTTATCTGGCTAGAGCAAACAATTCAGGTGGAGTTTTCTGTTTTTGGCAAAATCAAACAGACTCAATTATTCCAGACACATAATGTCAACATGGAAAATTTGGAGCATGGAGTTCTTCATGGAAGCTTCCCTACACTTCTTCAGTTAATTCATATGACAGTCTAGCAGTGGCTCTAGACTTTGCTGCCTTAGCCTGTAAATCTGCCTTGTTGTTTGCTGCGACTGATCCAGCCGAGGCAAAATGACAAGAGTTTGAGTATAACAATGGGCCAGATGGATAAAGATGATATCCACCTGCTTTAATCTTGTTTGCTTGTTTTTAATCTAGTTTACAAGCATCAACATCTTGTCAGGGATGCATGGAGCACCGTCTAATGGACTAAGCAAACTAAATTATCTCAATACAAGAGGCTTCCATCTCTGTAAAGCTGTTACAGTGGGCTGGGAAATATGAGGAAAAAAAACAAATATCAAGATATATTTGACCAAATACTAACAAAACATAGAATAAAATGAATGTTGTGACGACACTGCAGGCTGATACTGTACAGAACTGGTGCTTTCATAAAATACTTACACACAACAGATTTAATAAATCATAAGTAATGTGGATATGATGATCAAGCAGGTAAAGCAAATGAACTGATAAAACAGTCCAATAAGTTCAGAGCATTGCATACTTTTACTGTAATGCAGCTTTTAAAACCAGGAAAAAAAAATACTTATGCTATATCCTCATATTACAATATGCGGAATTCCAGATCATATCGAGCATTTTATCATGATATTGTTATTATTGCCCAGCTCTAGTACAGTGTGTACTCACTTGCATAGAGGTCACGGTTTTTAGCCAGGTCCTGTGCTTTGGCATTGAGCTCGTCTGCAGAGTCGTAACCACGGTAACGATCAAACTTGATACAGGAGGAGACGTTCACCATCAGGTTGGACAAGGTGGTGATTTGTTTGAGGACGTGTTTGTTCTTCTCCAGTACGACCGTCATGTTAGCTTTGAGGGAAAAAAATATAATGGCAATAATTACATTTAATTGACACAGAAGTGGAAGAGCTCAAGATGGATGTGCAATTCTGATGAAAAAATAAATTAAAAGTGGTGTATGGTGTGGTAGTTTGGCTGAACCTGACATTAAATTCCATACTCAAAATTTTTTTCTTTGCTATGGCAACTGAGAACTAACTTTTCCAGAAAAGTTGTAATAAACATGTGCTGAAAATAGAAGGCAACTATATAGTAATGTATAGTGGAATCTTATGAATAAAATAAGAACACAACGTGCATAATCAAATATGTGCCATGTGTTCAAACTATAATGTTTAATCCAGTAGGAGAGACGCAGTGAGAAATTCTGTTTGAAATTACTGAAACAATTCAATAAAACCTTGGAAGCAGACTCTTTTTCTGATAGTGTGGATATTGTACAGGCAATAAGTGAGTGAAGGATGTAAGGGTGAGCCTGGGTATCTGCAGCTTTCAAAAGTAAGACCTTCAAATGTGCACTCACAGAAGCTGCTGAGTATCTCCTTCATGTTGCCGACATTGATGTCCGTCTGCATCTCAATGAACCTCTTCACAAAGGAATTGCCGAGGGAATTCTGTCAGGAGGGGAAGAGGGGGCGGAAGAGACATTGCACAACATCAAGATTCAGTTGCCGAAACTCGGGGAAGGCCACTGCAGAATTTATCTGCACACTCTCACAGAGGACAGTAAGACAGAGGCAGAACAGGTGGGAATGCAGCACTTGGTGTAAAGTTTTCAAACCTGCAGCATTGGCAGAGTGTCACTGAGTATTTTGGCAGACTTTATGATGTAGTTGGAGGATTCGATCCACTCCTCGGAGTACGCCTTCAGGTTTGCAAACTCCTGCAGGGTGCCGTTGGACTGGGGAAGGAACGGATGGGGACGATGGTTATAATGCGAAATGAAATGACTAGCAGCAAGAGTCTAATGACCTGGCATGTTTGTGTGGGAGAGTGGGTGTGCTGTTTATATGTATGTACATATGTGCACCTGTCTGTGAAGACTACGGGCTATAGGCCACCAACAACCCCAACAACAACACAGCCAAAAAAAAGACTAACACATTTTTGCATACAAATGTGTATAAACCTGCAGTAGTTTAATTTGTTTGGTTTAATACATTCCAATCACACTCCATGTCAGTGGGGGTTCATGGGGATTAAAGAGGTTACTGTAAACCTGGGAAAAACAGAGATGAACATGAGGACTTCAGTTTTATTTGTGATCAAGGCGCAGATATCCAGTGAATAGCCTCTCTCATCAGTATTTGAATACATACTGTACATATTTACAATGTAATATGTAAAAAAAGGCCTTAACTTGAAGGTGTACAACACATACCTCTGACATGAGTCCAAATCCTATTCTAATGTAAACATTTTATTTTTGTTGACAGGCTAGCTATTGCCAGCTATTGCTATTAAGAGGAAAGGGAAGTGCTATCTGCAACTAAGAGACGTGGCAAAGAAGGAGACAGACAGCGAAACAAACTAATGTGATCTATTGTATATTCTACACTACAAAAGGAAGTCCTTGGATGGATAAGGGATCCACTCTGTGGTCTATCTAATGTCATGATTTAGTGACAAAATTACCAGCAAACAAGAATCAGAAACCCGATTCATTTTCACCACAGACAAAAAGAATAAAGGAACTGGATTTTCCGTCAGCCGCCCCGATCACTTCAGAGGTCTAATGCAGACGGTCACGTATGAATGATGTATATAACCGCAGTTCAACCCAAAAGCCTGTATGGATCTTTATATTACCCACAAACTGTGTCTATTGAACCTGTTTCCATTGAATGTGTACCATAGCCTTGAATGTGCATGTAATCGTGTGTGTGTGTGTGTGTGTGTTTGTGTGTGTACCTTCTCCATGATCTCCCTGGTGATGGGTGTGTCAGGGCTGTATAGGATTTGTCCCATCAGCATGGGCTTGAGGAAGGCCCAGGCGATGGCTCCTCCCGTGGTGTTGACCATGTCGAGGTACAGGTTCATACAGAATGGAGCTGGGCAAAGGAGGAAAACCATCATGCAATGCTCAAAGTTTAAAAAAAATATATATATAATACCAACTATAAATGCTTTAGAAATGAAACCCAACAATACACATTGTATATCACAGCTGAGTATGCGTAGGTTCACACAGGAAAAGCTGAAGAGCAGGTTTGTTTAACAAGAAAGAAAGCACTAACAGTGACATCATAACAAATACATCTTCCAATGACTGATTCATAATTGATTTTTCCTTGAAGGAATACCTCAAAGACATGTAGCTCCACTTGAGTGAAGAGCCTGACCGATGTTGGATTTTTGGGGACTGATATCAATATCAGGGAGTCAAAAACTTTTTCTCATAATATATTGGCTGGTATTTTTTATAGCCTACATAAAAGCACTTGATATTTTACAGTAGAGCAATAAACTTCTTAACTTGTTAACACAATCCACAGCACCATCTGCTCAGCTGGGATTTGCTGCTCTGCCAACTCACTGTTAAACAAAGTATTGTAAATAATGATGTCTGCTGGATGAACTCTTTAATAACAATCTCAAGTGCTTTTTACGACAATATGTATTTATTTATTTATTTATTTTACAAATCGGCCTGATATATCTGTGATGAACTAATACTGATGGATAAGATTGGAAAGCCGATACATCGGTCGGGCTCCAGTGGGGTATACTTGGTATTCTGTTCTTATCATAAGTAACAACCCTTAAACTCCTCCCAACATACTGGCATCGTGTGGGATCTTGAACTTTTTGATCATCTCCTCCCGCTGCTGGGTGTCGGGCGAGTCCGACTCGGTCATGAGGGGCAGCTTGGAGAGTCCGAACACAGCCAGGATACCGTTGCTGCACAGCGCGCGGGACATCATGAGGAATGTGGCCTTGCTGGACATGCCGGCGCTTCGTTCTGTCGCCATCTACAGCAGAAAAAAAACAAGAGGTGGAAAGATCACACATGATGTCACTGAGTCAGTCAAACCGTTCCACAGAGCCAGTGTAAATTTAAAATGAAAGTTGAGATGATGTCTGTAACCGTCCATAGCAGCTACCCACATCATCATCATTTTGTGGAATAAGGACCAAAATATCTCTCTGATGTCAGTTTTTTTTTTTCCCCTTAAGCTGATAATGTACTTTGCCCGCTATGGTTATGCACTCAGTTTTTATTTATTCAGTCTTAGATTACTTATTTATTACTGCCTATTATTGTATTACTTAGTTATTATAGTCTAGATTGTGCTGAGTTGCCAATGCAACTTCACTGTACTTGCACAATGAAAATAAAGAATCTAATCTAATCTAATCTAATGTCAGTAATAAACTTTGAAAAAGTGGCAAGAATTCTGCACGTGCAAAAAAATCTATTTGCAGTCTTTTGTCTTACCTTATTAAATTACTCTTTTTCTTTATATCGACGATTATATTTTACTCTTCATGATCATTTGCAGGAATATTGACACAAAGGCTTTTGTACTCCTTATTTTTGACAGCTTTTCGTGACCACACACACAATCACAGGAACATACAATGTCGGAACAATCTCAGACAGGAACACACAGGAGTGAAGTGGACTCACATTGTCAAACCTGGTGTTGGCCGACAGGTTGAGCTCATCAATGGAGGCCAGGTAATGTTGGAGCTGTTTGACGGCAGGCAGCAGAGTCTTCATCATGTCTGTCATGAACCTCGCCATCTGAACCATGACTCCCATCAGACTCTGCATGTCTTCAGACAGCACCAGCTAAGGAGAGGAGAGCAGAGTTTCTTATCTCTACACCTTTTTTCTATTCTAACCCCTTAAAAGTCCCTTAAATTACCCCTTAAGTAGCCTCAAAGACAGAAAAAATATGAGTGAATGAGTGAAATATTCAAACCAAAGAAGTCATGTTTTTATGGCTTCACATTAAATTAAATGTCTAAATGTCTTATGCATGTCTCATTTTATAAACATTTCCCTGTAAATCAGTGGGACATACTTGATATCTTTGGAAACCTTGTGATCTCCATTAGAATTTAAAATCAAGTTTTGTGGGTTTGAACAAAGCTTGGCCACTCAGCAGTGATGAACACACAGATAGGACCAGCAGGGTTAAGGACATTCATAATCAGATGAACCTTCTCTTTTTCGAAGTAACCACAGCAGCTTGAAAAGTACTATGTTAAATTACAAAAAACAAGAACATGAAAAATGTAAGACAATACAAATAGTTAAATACAAATAGTAAAAAAAAAAGAAAAAAAGCTAAAACAGCATTAATGCGGTCAGTGTCCCAATAAACTTGAGTGCTCTCTGGCTTTTAGCCACAATAATGGACCTATAATAACTCTGAAGGATGTTGCATTATTTGTATGTACTTTGTATCGGTACCGATCCTTAATCCATTGTTTCTTTAGGTCCAAATTAAAACAGACCTTTAAATCCTTTGAAAGACTCTGGTTCACCTCAGCTGAGCTCATAAGATGGAGCACAGCAAGAAGGATTTTCCTGAAAGAAGAAACTGGCTGACACTTAATGCAGGCACAAGTGACTTCTCCAATTTAAAGTCAAGAGGACTTTTGAACAGCGTGCGAAACAGAAAACTCTTCGGATGCTGCAGTTTCTCAACGACACTCCACAGTCCCTCTGCTCTTACTGACAACATCTGACACTTGTAATTTTGACATTTGTAATTTTATAAGAATTTGGAGAAATGATAAAAATAATAATGCCCCAAACTAGAGAAGAGGTACTTTCAAATATGGCTGAAATATTATTTGGAATAGAAAGTGTTTGCTGTTTTACCAGACTGATAAAACGCCTCAGATGCAGAGACATCATTTGCAAGACTAAATAAATCAAGTACTCCTGTTTTTATAATTTAAAATGTGTGTGGGCTTCTTGACGAAGAGGCTTCTTGGCAAAAAAAACAAATAAATAAATTCCACCTTTATTAGGTAGTTTGATGTGTTATTTTCATAGTGTCTTATACACAACAATTTTAGAAGTTAAATGTTCCTTGAATAAACAGAGCAGTCAGGGGTTTGATTTGGATTTGTGGGACTTTTTTTGAGACAAATAGCGCCTGTCCTTGATTTACCAGGTAACGCAGCACAGGTTTGTGTTGGTGAAATCTAAGAAAAGCGGCACATAAATTGGGCCGTTCTTGATAAATCAAACCCTCAATGTTTCTGGTGAAAGACACTTCACACTTCATGTTCACAGCATGAACTGTTAAAGAAATTGAACAATGTTATTTTTTTTTCCAAGTCTGAACGAAGCCTTACTGTGTAGATGAGCTTTTCCATGTTGAGATGTCGAGCCACCAGCAGTGAGAAGCTGTACCACTGTTTGATGGACATGGAGCAGAGAGTCCTCAAGATGATCGCCTCCGTCTGGTTCATGTTCATGGATCCTGCAGAGTCGCTGCATTTATGAAGGTTGATCAGCCAGGACAGGATCTGATAGTTAAAAGAGTCCAGAGAACTTCAGTTATTGGCAAACACAACTTTTTACAGACAGGCGTAAAGTTGATTCATGTTCTAATGGTGCATTCATGTCGTATGGGAAAGAAGATGCAGTACCAGCTTGACAGTACAGTCCAGCTTAGCTAAATACTACTAGAAAATATTATTCACTTCAGCTGTCGTGTAAATGAGAATTGAGATTTTCTGACTTTCCTGAAATCTGAATGCTGATGATAAGGAAAAAACTATAGTCTAGTGCAGGAAATGGCATTTTCACATCAAATGAAACAAATAAAAAAATGAAAACTCAGATGATTAATGTCATTTTGTGGTCTGAACACTCAAAATCCAATGGCAGGACGCACAAGTATTTGCTGCGTCCTAAGTATGCGAAGCGTAAAAAAAAAAAGCTGATCAGAAGTGGAAGGAGTCAACAGAAAATCTTAATAATGGCCTTCGACAGTTTAAAACAAGTTTGTGCGTGCAGACACTTCCAAGTGGCTCTTTCAAGAATCAAGTTGTTCCCATGTGACTTGAAGGCAGCATAATGACCTGACATTGAAATGTGAAGGTGTTTGAGCAGAAGAGGCACTCTAAGTACAAAATAAAGAATAACTGTCTCTTGAGGATAAATTTCATGCTTTAGTCTTGTAATCTTGATGAAACCTATTGTAGAAATCAGAGCTTCTATTCACATGTTTAGAGTCGAGGTAAATGTGCACGCAGTGGGGATTTATCCACACATTTAGTCACCATTCAGACTTCAGCCTGTCTGTGCACTGAAGCTCTCACTAGGAGCCTCTGGAGCAGCTAAATGTGTGTGTGTGTGTGTGTGTGTGTAGTTTCTCAGTGTGTGTGCGTGTGTGTGTGTGTGTAGTTTCTCATGACTTGCAGCACTTTTTTTTTTACTAAGCTATGTCTGCTGTGGAGAAAAGGTGGTGAAAGTCTTTGATTAGGTTTGCATTCAACACCCACTATAAAGATAACACTTTCATTTAATTGTGATATAAGCTACCTCCAAATTGTAGCACTTATACAAAAACTGAATTAAATAAAAACACAGATTATCCTATTCTAAGTCTAATGACCAAGCAATGCAATGATGCTAATCCATATTATATACTATTAATAAAAGGCAGTCATGAAACTGGAAACATGCCGTAGATTTCAGGCCTTGTTGGATCTGTTTCTCTTCAGACCTATAATAATTTAAATTCTCTAAATGAAGGGGAATGTGATTGATATAGGTGGTTGACATGCACCAACTGTGAATCGGTGCTATATTTCCAGTAAGTGGTAATAATAAGTAACAGTTCAGTGTGTCTCGATGGCCCTGTGAGGGAGGGGTCATGCGTTCACGGCCAGACACGAAAATAAAATAAGCAAAACATTCATTTGTTCATTCCACTGAAACAAACAAGGGAGCAGCCAGTCAGGATGGGGAAACATTGACAGTGTCAGAATTTCCTGGTTTGTACGATGGGGACATCTGTAGAAAACTGTTTCAAACCAAGCAGACATACCAGGTGTGATTAAAAAGAGGGTGGAGATCAGTAATTTATGATGTGATATCTATATTATCTCGGATGCTATTTATGTGCAACACTAACATGATAATTGAGCTGGGAGTGGGTCCTCTGGTAGCATCTTGAAAACTCTGCCTTTTCTTTTCCCCACGCTACTCCAACTGACTCAAGCATCTATAATCAAGAGGTTTGCTGTACCAGGCTGCAAGTGTCGAGCAAACTGTAATCTATGTGAAAGACCCATTAAGTGCTTCTTCATAATCTGTGAGGCAGTGAGTGAGTTTGTGTTTATATGTATACGTATGTGCTTGTATATATATTGTATGTGTGTGTATTTGAGAGAGAGAGAGAGAGAGAGAGGGCGTCTTCGGCCTCACCACTAAGTTGTTGTTGGGCAGAGTCGCATTCATGAGCAGCATGAGAGCGCGGGGTTCGAGGTCGATGTGCCGCTGGACATCCAGAACAAAAGCTGTTGAGTTCCTCAGCAGCTCCCCTACCTTCACCACACCTGGGTAAATGTCCAAAATAAAAGTTTAATGTTGAACAATCTTTCTCAGGGTCAGACTTGGTTTGCTGATAAAACCAAATATCACACATCATCCAGTTACTTCTGGTATGATGGGGCCACAAAAAACAGTCAATCTTATCTTTTTTTTGCACATTTCATTTATTCACTTAATTCTTCATGTCTTGTAAATGAATTCTTCACTTGAAGGCAGCACTGTAACCCAGAGCCTCGCCGTCTTTGAATAGCTGCAGAGGGTCATCCTGCTTTAGAGAACTCCCAACCTCATAATAATTTCATTAGTCTGGGTTTTAGCATCCCATAATGGTCTAAATGCTTTTTCACAGACTTTTCTTCTCTGACAAGTTTAAAATTGCAGGGAAACAATGAACACTTCTAATGTTTTGGCATGAAAGTGGTCAAATTTAACGATATTGAATACTGGCAGAAAATATTGCCTACCGGCAGCTTAAGTACAAAAATACCGGTCTGACCCTAATTTTTAGAGCGAGTGTAAATCAGCTATTACAAAATGATTGACTGCACAAAATCAAGACAAATTGCAGTGCTTTTATAGTTCCAAACTTATAACTGAAGTTGTACAGACTCAGAGAGTTAATGATGAAGTTCAGGAAATTATTATGTTTTTGTCGAAGCACTGACATAGCACTTTCGACTCTTCAGGTGCTTTCTAAATGGATTGAATAGTGTGTTTTCTGCAGTATAATTCCTCAGATGATTTTTCCATTACTGTGTTAGCCAATTCATTCATCAGTCATCCAACCGACCAAGTAATGACACACAAAACAATGCAGAAGCAGCGCTGAGAGGTTGATGGAATGACTGTACAGCGGATTACTGCTCTGAATGTTACAGTGATGTCAATTTCCGGCAGATCTACTGCCTTCAGCATAAAATAAAAGTGAATTTCTAGGGATAAATACTCATCACTCAACATGGTATCAGGATATGAGTAGTGTGAAATTACTGTCATAATTTGACATGTGTAGTGTCTTACCTGGGGAGGTGACGTTAATATTGAGTACGCTTAGGCTGCTGGTGTCTAAGCCAAAATTTTGACTTAGCACAGATGCCCTGTAACACAAGCACACACACACACACACACACACACATACACATACACAGATTTATGATGCATTCACTTTTATGAAGAAGTAAATAGCCTAATTGTGTGTCTTTTTATCAGAGTGGCTCCAAGGGCAAAGCTGACACCACTTAGCATCTTTGCACATTAGCACAACACAAATGACAGTGAGTGCAGACTTCAAAACCCAGATATCATGTAACCCGACGCCGGTAAACTGCACATAGCAAGCTAATGTTTACCAGACAGGTGTTTTAATTAGGTGGGAATGGACATTTTTCTTTGCCCTACTTTGTCATTAGGGCTGATAAGGTGGGTGTAAACTTGCATAAAAAACCTAGGGCAGCTTTAACTTGCAACTTTGGGATTTTAAAGGATACAAAGGAAGTTTTAGACCATATTTTACATATGACACTGTTTATATATTTCCTTAATTTATCTCGTATTTTAGATCATTTTCGTAGTTTTAGAGTGAGCGATGCCACCATGTTTGTCTCATTCCTTTCTTTCCTGCTGCTGTGTATTTTCTAAGTAGAAAAATCTTAAAAATCATTAAAAACATACCAGTCTGCACTGATATCATAGTTGCTGGGCTCTCCGATGAACGTCTGCATGAGGGCGCTGTACAGCTCAGATCTGTTGTTCAGCAGACTGTGAACCAGGATCTGCACACCGGGCAGAATACCACGACACACCGGACCAGGATCAACATGCAGAGTCTGCAGCAGCTGACGCACAGAGTTCACCTGCCCCAAGGCGCACACCTACAACATGATCAGACATGCAGACACAAGATAAAAGGTGCTTCGTCAGTCCCACGGCCACCAAGGGGTTAACCATGTGCTGTTGGGAATGTTTGGTTCGTGATAAATCTGATATTTTAGATACCTAAATATGGAAAATACATAACAATGGCCAAGTGATGGCATCACCAAAATGAAGGGTCTGTCTCATGCAAATGGAAACTGGCAGACCAGAAGTCATCTAAGTTGTTCAGTTAATTGTAGTAGGATGATACCACTAACATTAGCTAGCTAGCCAGTAGAAGTTATTCTTAGGTTATTATTAAAAAGTTATTATGGCTATTTATTTGTATGGAACCAGCAACACATGTGACATTTCTTTGTTATGTGTCTAAATTTAATTGCACAACAGTTAGCTCTGGTCGAATGATTTGACTGGACAAGAGGTATTCCATGAGTGCTGATATACAGCATCATCAGGACTCCATAACCAGGCTGTTTTACAATTATGTATCATACAACCATTAGTTACATTAACAGTTATGATCTACAAACCTCGCACCGTGACGTCAGCACAAAGATGGGCACATTTCCAAAAATAGCATTTGAGTTCAATTCTGAATGGATGTCAGAAGAGGACGCGGGGGGGGAGGACAGAAGCCTGGATACTGCAGTGCAAACCTCCAAGTGTGCTCATATTACATCAGCAGACCTGCTAGCTAGCCTGCACTAATGTGGATAATAAGGAATATTCCAAGCAAGGTGATAGGTAGCAAAAAGACAGACCCAAGGCTTTGCTGACACAGCTTTTACTGACAATAATAAACAGGCCAGTTGTTGCCATCCACCTCTGGAGGTTTCTCCCTTAACCCAGAGTAGTGTGGGTTTTTAGGGAAATCAGGGTTAGGGTTAAAGCCTGCAAAGAAATCTGCCTCACCCTGCCTTACAGAACTGCAATCCAACAGTAAGAATTTCATCACTACGATTTTCACTGGAGAATTTTAGGCTCTTATGGCACTGCCTCAGAGACTTTCCACACTGACACAAATGCAATTCTGCAATGCTACACCTGTATGTTTTTGCAATTTTTGGCATGAAATGGCAAAATTTAAATCTACTGACTGGCACAAAATAACAGATACTGTCGATTTATTCCAAAAATATCAGCATTAGTGTTCCACATCAGTCAACGCCTGACAAATATTGCTCACTGTTTTGGTCCACTTGTTTTGTCGTGTCCTGTCTGCATCCATATTGTTGCTACCCTTGACTTTCACAATATCAGAGCCTGAAAGTCAATAAGCCAGCTTCTGTCAGGCTGACACAGAGAGACAATGGTGGACACTTTGATCATGATCGCATACATTTTTAACAAAGGTTGCCCTGAGCTCCTACAACAAGCAGCATTAGTGCCATGCTGTAGCCACTGAGCTGCACAGTACTGCAAGGGAAACAGACTCTCAGAAAGAAAGAAATGTTTAAGGGATTTCAACATAATTATGCACTTGATAAACACTTAATCAGCCTCAAAAGTGTCCTGAGACATATTCAAGTACTGTTTTGCCCGTGTGGTAATGAATGGTGGAAATGTGAAAGCAGCGGTGGTAGTGGAGACCTGGGATGTCAGGCGATTGAGCATTCCTGGGAAACGTGGGTCTGTCACGTCGGTGTTGAAGAGCTCAGAGGCTGTCTGGATGGTCTGCTGCAGGAGCATCAGGTTCTCTGTGGTGGGAGGGAGGCAGAGAGAGAGAGAGAGAAGAGGAAAGAGAAGAGGAAAGAGGTTATTAGAGAGAGACAGGAAGACGGGGGAAAGAGAGGGAGAGGAGGGCAGCGGGGTCTGTAAGGTGACAGAATAACATGACGTCCCACTGGGCTTCATTACAACTAGCACCATTTCGGGGCAGCGTTGTCAGGCGGTGAGCAGCAAATGATGTGTTTAAAGTGGAGCCTTGCGCAGGACTGATGGGGCCAGAAGGGCCAGCAGCACTAGTTGCTGTCGTGCATTAAAACACATCTGACAAGCCCTAAGAATGGAGCCACCTAAGGCGGCAAGATGTGATGACAGAATATTTAATTAGGCCAAAATTAGACTATGGTGATGTTTAATCTCAGGGTGCTCAACACCTAGAGGCTTTTGCAATTACAACAGTTCGCTCTCTGCATGTTGACTATCTGAGCGAGGTTGCGTGGAAGTGAAGCTGTTGCTGCGTACAAAGTGATTCTATGCACTATAAACATTATCACACAAGCACAGCAGCCAATTAAAGGGAGGTCATAGAAGTCCACTTGTGTGGGTGCAAGGGGAGGCATTTAGGGACGGAGCACGGGATAAGTGATTGAATTCTACTTTGCTAAAGAGATTTAATAAGGTGCTGACTGGCTTTCTGTTGGAGTGGAGCCATATGGCCTCGGGAGTTTGGGAGTTCCAGCTAAGCCAACACGAAGTCTTAGCGTTTACATCCATATCTCTAAAATGAATTATGATGTAGGCTAGTATAATCATGTAGACAATAACGACATTAGCTAAACATGTTATGGTCTCATCATGGATTTGCAGCCGCTATGAAGGTCAGAAGAAAAAGGGGGCAGGGCTCCAAGCTGTGTGACTCCTGAATTACATCAACATGCCGTTCATACAAGCAATGACACTGAAACAACTACAGCATAGCCACAATTAGTTTAGTGATAGGACGACATGCTTATCACATAGTATGTGATATGGGCTTCACGATTCAACACAACCATGATATGATCAAGTTCAATGACAACAAAATATGACTGCAGAATTGTGTTTATTTTTGAGCCATAAATCTTTCCAACAACGGTATTGGCTTGCTGGATTGCAATCAATTTGTTTAATTCCAAAATGCAAATAGTATGATTTTGATGGACAGCATGTGAACTTGTGATGTGTGAGCCTGCGCTATCTCATTTGTGATTACTACAGCAGAATAAAATGTGCTTAATATGAAGATTCATTTTTCTGCCCCATGAAACATATTGTCAAGTTTTTGCATTGCAGTATACTGAATCTCAATGTTTCATCCCATCCCTAACAATTAGAGTGTGAGTGGGAGGAAATGCACCAAGGAATCAGTGGGTAAAGTTAATTTGGAGAAACTGTGAGCATGGGAAGAAATGAGGGGAAGAGGAAAGTGGTGGATACTCCACTTGGGGAGTCCCCATTTCACTAATGAGTGTGTGATGTACAGATCTCATCATGAAGTTTCTGTGGATCCTCTTCTTGTCGCCCAGAGAGTGACTGAGTTAAAGAAACGACAGACTGTCATGGGAAGTCAGGAGAAGTGGAGTTACCTTGAGATTCACTGGCAAGCCCTCCGGCGATATGCTTTATTTCTGTGGAGTATGGAAAGCCCTTAGGAAGCATGGCAATGCTGTCCTTCAACATGTCCACTGATGACCTGTGGAAGATTACATAGACGCTGTTCATTACACTCTGCATAAGACACATTTGCATTACTTTGCCTTGGTCAAGCCTTTAATTCAGTGGTTCAGTAAACCATGCTTTTCTTGTCTTTGCATTCACACAGCGCACTGAAGACAATCACAGCTTTTCATTTCAAGTAAACTACTAACTCACTCAGAGTTAAAAAACATTAAAAAGTCCTAAAAAGTCAAGATACAAGCAGCTGTAGATTCTAGTGCTGAAACCATTAGTAAACTAATTAATTAATTGATTGGCAGATAATTCATCATAATTCCAGGAACTGATTAATTTCCTTAATTTGGTAAATTATCAAGTAAAAAATCCTAAACATTTACTGATTCCAGCTTCATTAAGATGCTAAGATTTGCTTACTTCTCTCCATTACTATAATTATAAAATTAATACTTTGCGTTTTTTTGGCTAGTCAAACTAGAGAAGCAATTTGAAGATATCACTTTTGGCCCAGGTGACTTCTGATGGGCATTATTCATTATTTTTTACAAATTAAAAAATTGATCAAATACTCAATAGATTAATTGACAGTGCAGCTCTAGTAGACTCTGCATATCATATCTCCAGGAGACGGCAAAATTTAAGGTTGCACTAAAACAAAGTTTTTCTTTTATTCCTGATTCCTAAAAGCAATATTCCAGCTAGTGTTAAGAGACCTCGATGGTCGTCCTTACATCTGAAACAAGCTGGGCAGGGTGAAGTAGGATAGCATCCCGATGGCAGCATCAATGGTTTCCTCCCTGGAGGCGTTCAAGCCCCACGGCATTCCATGGGACACCCCCTTCATCACCACACCCAGATCAGGATTGGTAAAAAACATGTGTGCTGTGTCCAGGACTTCCTCTTGGGTGGGCGGGACAGAGACAGCTTTGAACAAGGCAGGGTAGTCGATGAAGAGCAGGTCGATGAAGTCATCCATGGGCTCCCGCATTGGCTGCATAGGGGCCTCACGTCGCCGTCTGGTCCTCAATCTGTGGCCCCCCATTCCTTGGCTCTGAGAGTGATTCATATTGGAGCCCATGGGAGCCAGAAGATCACTGTTGCTCACGATCTGTGTCAGCACCGAAGTGAGGTTCCCAACTAGGTTCTCAAACAGCTGCATGTTAACTGGCTCTTCTATGCCCATCTGGTACAGGAGGGACAAGAAAGCCCTGAGGATTTTGCGCAATCGGGACAGGGTTTGGATCAGCAGATCCATTCCAGAGGCTTGGCTGGAGTCACCCCAAGTCAACATCTCTACCAGCTTCTCCACGATGACCCTGGTGTCCTTAGATGCCACCAACTGCTGCATGGCTTGGTAAACAGCAGGCAAATCCCCAAATATCTGCATCTGGATCATCAGCTTGACGGCGTCCTCCATCGTCTTCATGACGGACATCTCATTGAGTCCAGAGGAATTTCCCCACATCATGGGGTAGAAGGAGTCAGAGGATATGTTCAAGCAGTTCAGGAGGATCACTGCAGTTTCTGTGAAGAGGTCCCCAGCTGAGCTACTGTTTTGAACCAGATGGTGGTTGTTCAAAACGTGGCTCATGGCTTTCACTACGGCCTGCATGTAAGGCTGGAGGAAGGGAGCCTCTTTCAGAAGCAGATCTGTGAGCATTTTGAAGGAATCAAGGCTGCATGGGGGAGAAACACGATAAATGTGTTAAATTCACATTTAAGATATGCTCTGACACATCAGATTATTTGACTGACTGCATGTGAGACCTTGATCAATTGGTAAAATAGACATAAAAAGTGAAGTGACAGATCTTAGGCATTTCTAGGGACAACAGAATGGAAATCTAGGCTACATTTCAGCAGTGCAGACTGGAGGAATACTCAGTACACACATGAATTTTCATCCACTGCAACCCATGAGAATTATTTTTCCACTTCTTCTGCAATACAATAATTGCAAAGAGCTTTAAATTCTCAGTTTGAGCCAGGAGTAATCATAATTCATCATCATTGTGCTTTAAACTTATTCACATAGTTTTCTCATTTCAGGCTAGATAATAGACTTTGGAGTCTTTCCACTGCGATCAATGATCTATAACTCATGCAGTCAGACTTGATTGATTCCCTGAGATATGCAGAATGTGATCCTTATCACCATGCCCAGTTCATTATTACAGCTGGCACATAAAGGGAAATCAATTTTAAGAGGGTGTCTAGGCTAGCCGAATCACGGTTAAGCCGCTATCTGTGCAGACCTGCCTGTTTTCAGGCAAAGAGTCAAACTAAATTAATCAAACTGAATGCAAATGTGATCGCTCCAGTCCTCTCATGTTATTTCGTATGAATCAAATTGGCCTGCCTCCAGTGCATGTGGATAATATAACAACTGCAAATGGAGCTGTGAGTTCATGCCTAAGTGATGTGTCTTTTTTTGCCTTTTCTGGAAAATTAAAGGAAAATTCAATCCAAAATGATGTAGTTATATATCAGAATCAGTCGTGTGTGTATATGTGTGTGTGTGTGTGTGTGTGTGTGTGTGTATGTTGTTTTTGTTTTGTAAAGAAGTCCTGTAATTTTTTTGGTGTATACACTTTCTTTTCGCCTGCCTTGTCTACTTCTATGACATTTAGTGAAAAAGCAAGTTGAGCTCCTTTCTACAAAATGCAAAATATCTTGTGGCTGCTTTGCATTCTGGTCCACTGAGACGCCTGTCAGCTGAGAAATTGGTATCTCTGCGACTTCTACCATGGATTTCCCCCCGTATGATTGTTGAACCCCGATGCACAATGGAGAGTCTAGAATAAAGTCCTTTCTCTTTGATACTGAGAAACCAAAATATTGATGTTTACTGTTGATATTCTGCTGAAAAAAAATAACTCTGCTAGCAAAGACAAAATGTTGTAATTACACGGCAAATATCCCAATGTGACATCGTGTTATTTACATTTAGCCAGTTATCCCTGAGAATAAGAAAAATACACCAAACCACAAAAAAGGGGCAAAAAATGAAAGGTGCAACACAAATAACTGGGTCGTGTGGGTCGACTGTTCCTTTAAAATGCAGCAAATAATGAGATAAACACAGTATTTGGACACACAGGCTCAGATTTACCACTGGTGGGAACTAAAAATTTCAGTGTTTAAAACCAGTATTAAAACTCATTATTTGTATAAGTTAATCTTCTTGACCGATGGTTTCTACAAGTTTAGGCACACATTAGTGAATCAGCTCCACAATGTTACTAATCTGGTCATCTGATAGGGGCATCATGGCTTCTGATAGTCACCTGTTTTGGAGCTGCATTGCCTGGAATTGATTGAACCAATGTGCCTGTGCCTCATGGCTCAGAGGACGGCCTGCCAGCATGGAGAGCTGGTTGGAGAAAACCATGATGAGCCCTTGTGTCACGAGAGTCCGGTTAACGGTGGCTTGGTAGATGGACTGCACGGTGTCGACAAGCCCGGCAGCTGTGGCGCTGACGGACGCCGGTCCCACACCCATGTGCTGTACATGGAACATACAGTAGAGATGGACTGTTACTACAAGCACCATGGTAGCTTTGCTCTGTGAATCGACACTGCCACCCAGTGGTCAAAAGTTTAATTACAACCAGAGTTTTCTATATTGCTAATCCTGTATGGCCGGTCACCTCAAAACGCAACGCACCTTTTTGTTTTAATCTTTTGCTTAATATTTCCTTTCTCAATATTTAATATGCAATTTCCCTTTAATTAGGGATTAATCTACTCACAGTCATGTTCAGGTTGGCATAGACAGTCTGGGCTGCGGCGTACGCGTTCAGGACATTCTGCAGGCTGATGTCACACCACATACGCAGGGTGGCCTCACTCAGCCCAGCCGCCTGCCTCACCGGCTCCCAGACCTTGAGAGCCTCACTGCACTCCAATGTGCCATTAGCCTGGAGGGCGAAATGTCAACAATAGGCAAATGTCTCTTCTTCTTTCTCACAGAAAAAAACAGTTCAGTTAGAGGGACAGGGCTGGAAATAGAACAAAGTGACGCCGAGACAAAAGGCAGAAGCACAGGGGAAATGTCATAATCTCTCTGCTCATGCAATTCTGAGATAAGCGATGAAAAGGGCAGAAATCTCACACAGGTATCATCACTTCTCATGCACGTCCTACGTACACTTGACACACACTTGACACACTGGATACACACCCACACATGCAATGTGTGTGCAGTACGTGCATACAAGCAAACAATGGATCACCTATAGAGTTTCTGTCATTTTTGAAATAACTGAAAGACTGTATGTAACCAGACTCCCTCTGAGGTAAACACAGGACAATATAAAGCTTTTTAGTTGTACTCTGCTTTCAAACAAAAAACTGACTGCAGATAAGAGTTTAGATGTCACAGTGTCTGAAAATACTGAAAGTCAACACTGAAATGCAGGAGGTCTCTGACATCAAACAGCATAACCATGTTATGTTTTGCACTGCACATTAAACTGACCTTACATTAGTGTGCAGAGACGTCATAATCTGTATCTGTATCTGTTCAACCAACAAAATTATCTGACTATAGGAAGTGATATTATTGGAAGTGGGCGTGGTTTATACCAGGAGTCACGTTACATTGGGCACATGTTGTATTTCTAACCTAATATTCATTGGCAATGCAACTGTTGTGCCTTCAAAGCATCAAAATGATTTAATATTAAAAAATAAAATAAATTTCCACATTCTCGTACTGTACTTTTCATCTCTTTTTTTATTTTCATTTTTAACTAAGTTAAGTTTTATGAACTGTCTGACACCCCCACATTCTCTTAGTTTCAGCTTAGCTTAACTGCTAATGCCTTGTCTCACCTGAACTTTGGATTAGCTGTGGACAATGTGAATAATGAAAGGCAGCATTAACATGTAGCGTGATGCTATGTGACTATGGCTGTTCCCTTTCAAACACCATTCAAAAACTTGTTTTTATGAGCCTCTGTGTGCATTAGTGGGTGGAGCAGTCACATCATCATACTGTATATAACTCAAACCAGTTTTCCTGCTAAAGCAAGACGGGCAACTTTCAACTCATCAGGTATGAAGTCAGCATGTGCATTGTTATTTCTAATGAGCTTGAAAGGTTTTCCAGTGGAAAAAAACAAGGCAGATGGCAAACCCCCACAACCCCCCTCGCTGGAAGACACGCATGCAAACATTTCCACAAACAAATGCAAGCAAATGAATGATTACAAAACTACAAACACACACATAAGCATGCTTGTGCATGCTATCTCGATCGCTCTCTGATACCGTACATGTGGTCTAACCTGCTGAGCAGCCTGCACTGTGAGCTGAATGGCCTCCTGCATTTTCTCCACGACGTCAGACAAGTTGAAGCGGCTGGAATTCACAGAGTGTGTGATATCTGTCATCAGGGTTACGACAGACACCTGCAGATTCAGTATCAACTCTGAGGGGAAGACAAGGCACAAGATTGGACAAATTTAAAGACCTCATTCCAAAATTCTATATATCCATTTTGGAAAAAAGAAAGTGTATCTTGTTACTGAAATAAAAAAAAATACAAATAACTACATCCTATAAAATGCAAATGTGTGTTATGTATGTATAAGCGAGGTAATAGCCTTAGTAGTGTGTTTAATTCCACACATTTTTTTGTGGGCACATTCTTTAGTGGCAATAGCTGCCTCACCTTTTTCAAGGTGTGTCAGTGAACAGCGTGTGGAACATAAGATAAAACACATTTCTGACAGTTGCTATATGATAGGCACTGCATAGGTCTTACAAAGGTAACAATCAGAAATCTTTGAGACATCCTATTTCTGCTCATCATGACTCAAATGGCCATAATGTCTCAGCATCACCACACATCAATTCAAGCCAACAGCCTTGCTGTTCAGTGGTCTGTTTACCATTTTCTGCCTGAATGTTGTTCACCAGCGCTCCTACGACTTTCTCCAACAGTGAAGCAACAGGTGGGATTTGGTCCCATAGCGGTGTCCCTTTGAAATTTGACAGCAGGGCTTCTAGCATCTTTTCCAGTCTGTGGCAAAACACAAGGTGGCTTTTGACTTATCACAGAAACAACCACACAACACTCTTAAATTGCAACATAAAAAACTCATAAAAACATCTAAAAATTCACAGAATGCCTGTAATTCACCATTAAGATGCAGTCCAACCAGCATCCTCGATCAGAATGGCTTGCAGGTAGTAGTTACTTACGTGTCCCAGGTGTGTTGGTTTGCCATCCCTGTCATCACTTGCTGCACGACGACAGTGAGATTAGAGAAGCCCCCCAGATGTGGAATGGTTATTTGCAAGCTTGGGTCACTCGTTATGAGAGGCAAGAGACTGTTAATGAGTTGGCCCACCTAAACAGAAAAAAGGGAGAAAATACACAGTTCCATATCTGAAAGACAAGTTTCATGTGAATCAGTGTATGTGTATCCTGGCAACAAGTGTTGTGTTTGTTTTGCTCTTTGATCCAGTTTTGGAACTGAAATATGATAAGAACAGTGTCTGCGGCTAGAAAAACTGTAATAGACACAACCTAGATAAGACTGTTTTGTGTTTGGCATGTTGTCTGTGGTGATGCATGTAAAATTAATGGCTTCTTGATTGCTGTGTAGTCAGGTGTGGCTTCTAGCTGAATGTTAACCTTCAGTATTTGTTGTCTTTTGTTCACAGAACAAGGCAACTTTTTACAAGCGTTTTATTTTTTCTGGTCTTATGATCCGCCTGCAGACATACAGGATGTTTTATTTCCCACACAAATGAAATTAAACTTTAGTAAAATTAGGTACAGTAATTAGAAATACTTAAATGTTTTAGGCCTTACCTGACTAATAATTTCAGGCACACTCTGTACTGATGCATTCTGAAAAATTGCCCAGAGACTCATGTTTCCTGAAATCACAGAAAACATTTTTCATAAAGTTGAC
Source organism: Holocentrus rufus (assembly GCA_900302615.1). Taxonomy (NCBI): domain Eukaryota; kingdom Metazoa; phylum Chordata; class Actinopteri; order Holocentriformes; family Holocentridae; genus Holocentrus; species Holocentrus rufus. The sequence continues at coordinate 3,905 of OMLF01012466.1, read as the reverse complement.
CTGAATTCCAATGTCTCCATACAAACTCAAACCTCCATTAAAATATTTTTCTTTTCCTTTTTTATAAGACACCACTTCTTACTTAGGCCAAAGTGCTTAAAGTGCAGCAGTCAATCTATGGACTGTCTGCTGTCTACTCTCACTCCATCAGAGTGCATTAGGATACAACATGCTGTCCACCTATAGTGACACTGAGAAGCTGACTTGCCTTGGCCAGACTCCAAGATGAGGTGAGTGATGTTAATGAAGACGGAAATATAGGTCTGGGCCGTGCTGTTCGGAGGCAGTAGGCTGTGGATGGTCTTCATCTCATTCAAAATGCTTAAAGAAAGAAGGCACAAACAAACCATCATCACTATTCATATTTGAAGATTTACCGTCTAAAGGTTTGCATCTGCACTGCAATTTCGACTGCAAAACATGAGGTCATGGGAGTTTTGCTACAAAATAAAAGATAAAAGGAGAATAAAAGAAACATCACTCACATTTCATTCAAGCTGTCTTGCCCACCAGGTGAAGAGATGGTCTCAAAATACGTTCTCACGATCTGAATTCCAGGCAGCAGGTAATCAGCGAACATTTCAGGTATCATCTGTTGGATGATGTTTTCGGCTCTCTTGAGGATGAGGAGGGAGATGTTACGTGATGAAGCAAAACTCTTCGTCGTGACCAGCTGGATTGAATCCCGGACAAGGCCCAGGATGTTATGGCGGAGATCAGGAGTTAGGGGAACCATCGCAGCAGTCAGGATCTGCATCACATTTTGAGCAGCTTCCACGATGGCGTCTGAGAAGTGGTCACTCTCCAGGCCACCTGCTTGACTTGCCACCATGATGGCCGTATTGAGGGACTGGGTGATGTTCTCGATCATGGAGAGGAAGACCAGCTGCTCATCACTGAGGAAATGGCCCACGGTCTGAATCAGGTGGTGGACATCTGCTCCAACGTTGGAGAAATTCATAGAAGAGTTGCCGTATTGGAGCACTGTGTTGAGGACTGAGGTGACATTGGGATTTCTAATCCAATCCTGAATAAGACCAAGGTATTTCCTGATTTGCTGCTCAGTGGCGTTCAGAGTGGTTGTGTTGAACACCGGGTTCACACCAAGGCTTTGGAAGTAGTTATTCTGAATCTCTAGGTTGTCCTTTATGGTTTCAAATCCATGCCAAAGAATGTTGATGGCTGTCTGCCCGATTTTGCTCAGCTGAGCCCCATCAATCGGGTACTGGAGGTTCTTCATCAGACTCTCAACCTGGTTACTCACAAACAAAGAGAACTCAGTTTGTGCCAGTTGTATAGCCACTTGCATTTCTGTCACACGGTAAAAAGGATGGAGGAGCTCTGAGGCCATGCTGTTGCTAGTGATATTCTCCAGCTTTTTCAAATACCAGTTGAAAATCTCCAGGTATACTTTCTGGGATACCAACACACTTCCAGATGTGTTCATATTCAAGGTGGTGTTGAAGGTGTTAAAGGGCATCAGGGTGGCTAGCTTTAACAGATCCTCCAGCACCCTGATTTCATTCATTATGTCAGGAGAGTTCAGCTGGATCATCTGAAAGCTCATCTTGATGTTGGCCAAGGTGCTGTTCAGGATCTGGATGGTTGGCAGGAGTGGACTGGAACTGAAGTCCGCATGTAAAACATCAGCGGCAGTTTTATTGAAAAGTAGCGGAATGAGGGAAAGGATGGCAGTTTCGTTACGGAGAGCAGGTACGTGTGACAGGAAGCCACTGAGCCCATTTACTAGTCCCATAGCACACTGGGCGGTGACTAAAGCATGCTGTGGCTCAAAACACTGACGGACATGGATAACCTCTATGATGTTTACCAAGAGATCATTTATGTTGGCAGCTCCAGCCAGTGCAGTGATGCTGTTCAGTTCCTCCAGGGTGAGGTTAGACTGTCTCAGAGCATTCTGGACATCAGATGCAGTAATGTTTGGTTTCGCCAGCAGCAGCTTGATAAATAAGAGAGTCTGGTTGATTGTTTTGACATGGACAGCATCCTGTGGGGACAGCAGTGAGAGGACGATGGCTGCCTTTTCCATGTATTTGAGTCTGCTCTGGTTTTTTGGGGCTAGTTGGATGGTGATGTTAGCATTTGCCGCTAGCATCTCTAATATCTGATCGATGAACATGAAGATTTCCGAGACGCCATTTGTACAGTTCTGGCCTCCTGCACAGGCAGATATCAGTGCTTGGATATTCTGGAAGAGGACATTCTGGAGCTCATCAGGGAGGAACGCCAGCATTTTCTGAATGACAAGTTTCTGGGCAGCATCAGGACCAGCCTGAGTGAGGTTTTGAAGGCCCTCAGGGGTGAGGAGCTGGAGGAGGTCCATTGTAACCAGGTAGAGGTCAGTGACTTGAGGTGTGCTCAGCTGTCCGTTGGGTAACCAGAGCTGCTCAATTCTGCGCAGCTTGAGAGCTGAAACCAGGAACTCCTGAAGCTGATGAAGGTATCCCAGGATGATGTTTCTTGGGTCACCATCAGGGGCATCTATCACTCTCTTCAACTCCTCCATGGCAGTGAGGATGGCCTCTACAGAGCCTGCTGAGGTTTGGTTGGTGAAGGGACGGATGGCTTCCTTCAGGCGGGCCAAGTCATCAGGGCGGAGGTATGCAGAGTAAGTGACCAGAGCGTGGCCCATGCTGAGGGACAGAGGCAAAGTGAGGTTCCCCTCCAAGGACAAAAACTTGATCAGCAGTTTCTCCAGATCAGGCAGCGTGGGGTCAGTCTCATTGAAGGTAAAAATGTGCTGGTTGAGTCTGCCAAGCTCCACAACAACTCCCACCACTGTGGAGGCATTAAGTGGACCATCACTGAAAAACAGGGGCATCAGGGGTGTCAGACCCAACGACTGTGTCAAGTTTCTGATGAGAGGAAGCATGAGATTAGGGTTTTGGATGTTTTCATCACTCAGGGTGGATATCACATTGGTTAAGTCATCCAGGTTATTCATCAGGTTGATCAGATAGGCTGAGAGCGCATCGCCACCAGGGATCCCTTGCTGCAAAGACTGTCCTGCCTGATGTTTATAGAAGCCACCATATAGATGCTGCAAGATATTTACAGTCCCCTTGAGAAAACTGTGGAGAGCAGAAAGTGGAAGGAAACAAGTCAGTCTTTTCAAGGATGCTGAATAAAAAAGGGAGCAACAATAATACTTGTATTGATGTTGTAATTACACTGCGCTATACTAAGTAGTATATTTGTTCAAAGAGGCCAGCGTGTTCAATCCTATTACAAAACAATGACAATCTAATGATGATGCTGGTTTTTTAATGGAAGGGTCGGTTTCATTTAATCTAATTTTCCGAAGACGTAAGACTGTCAGCATTGCAAAGCAAATAAAAAAGCCTTAAAGGAGCACTAAACAATTTAACAGCAAAGTTTCTGTTTTTTGCACTTTACCACCAGATCTGCAGGGCCAGTTGTCAGAATCAGAGGTAAATTACTCATAATAATAGAAACTTCTACACTTCACTGCTCTGTAACAGCAAATATGGTGTTTTCAGTGCCAGCATGAAGCTCCTTTTCTTCTATGGCCTGAGCCGTTCACATCAACATGACAGTGAACATGAGGGCAAAACAATTTGAACCTTTGTCTCATTTGAGAAGTACATTATTTTAAATATAGTTATGGAGATATGTGCTATTTTTTTTATATGTGAGTTGTTTTATGGTCCAATATTTGCTTACTGATCCTTTAACACAAGTGCAAAGAGCTAATTTCCAAAAATATACTGCATATGCATATGGTCCATATTCAATAATAGTGTGACACTTACTTGATCAGGATGTCGTTGTCGGTTGGAAGTGACATCAGAGCCTGAGCTGTTGCTCCAACAAACTGTGGCCAGTTGAAACCAGTTTCACATCTAGGAGCTAAGGTGTTCATA
>OMLF01012462.1:6347-17399 GCA_900302615.1 Holocentrus rufus | reverse complement strand
TGCGAGTGTAGTCAGACCTCCATTATCATGGACATTGGTCATGTTATTCTTAGGCCTGCACAGAAAAGAGAGGGGGAGCAGGGCAGAGCTGTAGTGTACGTTTATCTGTGTATCTCCATGCAGTGTAAATAAAGGAAATATTGTATTTGGTGAGATTAAAAATAGCTCTATCCATATGCACATATTTTTATAGAGATCTATAATGTTTTTTGCACACAATGAATTTGAATTTCAAGTTGCTCGTTTTTCCTCTGTTGTCCTCTTGTGAATGTATGTTTTTTTCTTTTTTTTTTCTTTCATTTCAAAACCGAGAGCAGAGAAGGGGATTGACCCTCCTCTCAACAGGCTTGCTGAGGAAGAGGAGTGGCATTTTATTTTTCTATGATGAGGATGAGGAGGACGAGTAAGGAGCGTGACATGTTTTCGTAGCTTTGTCTCAGATTTTTATGTATCTGGTGTGTCTCAATAACAGTCTTAAGAAGTGGGCTCAGTGACACAAGCGAAATTGACTCTTAGATAGTTTTTTCCCCACACTGGAGTCTCTGCTGAACTTAAGGAGATTAACTTGGGAGTGGGACATTGTTTGCAATGGGATTATGTGTAAATGTGTCAAGGGAAACCTGTTGAGACCACTGGCCATGCTTGTGCTGTCTCCCCTAAGGTTCAAATGTAATTTTAAATTTTGATTACAAAAGTTATTTTAAAAACAGAAAAGGTCAAATTTGCAAATTCAAGAAAAAAAAAGTGGTGAAAAACTATTTATTTAACCAGATAGACTGATTTAAAAAAAAAAAGCCTAGCAAACTTTGGGCTACTGGGCATTAAGAAAATAAAATAACAAAATCCAAAAATGTCCTCAAGGAAAACATGTGACATCCCATCACTGAGCCTCCCTTTTAGAGCTGTTTTGAAGCTGGATCAGCTCTGAGACAACTTAGTGTTTCTGTACATCTAAAGACAACCAAACTAACTAAATATGTGTAGCCAGAGTGCAATAATATCTATAAGATATGTGGAAATATAGTAACATCCACACTATATAAAATAACAACCACATTCTTGTGTTCGTACATACTGTAGAACTACTATATATGATATAAACCCATTTTTTATATGATGATTCAGAGTATTTCTATCTGTAGTGTTCATGCTACTGTAGGTACTTGCCGCTGTATGTGGGTACGCTGGCATGGGGGTGGCCGGTAGCAGTATTAGGTACTGTAGATTTTTCTATAGCTCTGGCCCACCTGGTGAAGGTATTACTGCAAGCAGGACCGTGACATGCATCTCTGCTGAGTACTCGATAAGCCATTCTCAACTCCTCTCACTCTTAGAAAGACCCCTTTTTGCCATTAACGACACTTTATACCGACCATCTTCCTTAACTACAGAGCCAACACTGAGCCCCTCACATGTCTTACAGTCCACAGTAATTGACAGAAGGGCCTTTCACACCCTGTTTGGAATCTTAACCATGGTGTGTTTACTCTATTCGTTTGGTTCGTTTGTAGAGGAACTGAATTCTGGTGTGAACCAAATAAGTGAACCATGGTCTGAAAATCCGGGACTCAGTCAAGTTCCAGCTGACCCACGGTACCGTTTGTTATAAGTGTAATCTGACCTAAGCGAACCAAAACACAGTGCATTGTGGTTGTTGACACCTGAAGCTGCTAGCCAAACGAAGCCGCTAACGCTGCCACAATGAGTCAGGGACAAAAGTGGAGTAACATTTAGATGAGGGCTTTTCTATAAATATGAACTGATGACAACATTTCATGATTAATTGAGAAAAATACTGATGTCTATGTTGTCACGTTGCTCCACTGCTCCAGTATTGACTTGTTGCTGAAATACACTGTTGACCAAGTTTCGTTCATAAATTTCTGTCCATTGGATAAATGACCTGTGTCATTTGTCTACAAATTTTGGTTCTCCTGATAAAAAATGCAGCAAAGTAGCAAGTCCATGCCTGAATCGGACCAAAGTGAGCGAACCACAGGTGTGAACATGCCCTGATTCATTCACCTGTCCACAAACATAATCATGTAACCCCTATGGTGCAGCAAGAAATAAGACACGTTTTCCTTCCAGAGGCTAAATGCTGATTTTGCCTAGCCATACCCACCTTGGCACAGCGCAGTGTGCATCTCTATTGTACATTGTGCACAGTCTGGTTTGGCACGGGTACAGTACACTAGCAGCGTGCTTGTAAAGCTATTTAGCACTGGCCCCCTTTCAAAGGCAGCTGGCTGGGACGGCATCTTGATTTTTGCTGATGAGCAAAGCACCGTGCACAACTGCTCTCCACTCTGACGGGAAAACCAAAGTGTGCTGATGCTGTACCACAGCAGTGGGCCCAGTATGGCTACTACTACTTGTGCAATGAAAAAAATGATAGTACCTGTAACATAATAAGGTCTGTGTTAAAAAGGGGGAGACCTGTAGTGCAGATACATAATGAAGATTCCCTCACACATCAGCCTTTCTTTTCCCAAGCAGTATGCATGTAATATAGAAGACACAGATATATAAGAAAATATCTATATAATGTTATTTATTGCTAGAGAGACGTTGCCTGTTTCTCCTTTTTTACCCTTTTTCAGTCTCACCAAGGAGCAGTTTGATGAAACCACTCTTGTATGTTAGGAGGAAAAGTCCGATTTTACTGCGGGTCAAGACCTTTGACCTTTTTAATCCTGAAGTGCTGCCTCCTGATTATTATTAGAGTTCAGTGATATGCTTTTGTTGAGCATTCAGATGGAACTGAGCCTTGAGATGCTCAGAAAAAGACTAAATCAGGTGGAAACGGTTTTGTATCTCGCAAAAACTGGATGAAAGGCTCTAGAAGACAAAACGAGATGAAAATGGCGATGCAGTGCAGCTGAACCTTGTCCACATGGTGATCTGCTGAATTAAAACACTGCTTTTCAGAGCACTCTTCTTCCAGTCTTGCAGAGTTCACATATCTGATGTTGCATTCTGAAACGTTTCAGCGTTTTGCTCCCTCCTGAGCACGGCATATTTGGCCATCCCTGTTGTTTTCTTTGATTTCTTTCTGTGCTTGAACATGCTGTTACTGTTATTGCTCTGTTTCATGTCCTCTTCCTGCACAGAGTGTGATTAATGGGGGGTTTTGAGTAATCAGAATATCGCCTCTGTCTCATTCTTATTTGACTTAGTGCAGACAACCCTGATCTACAGCATATCGCCATATTAATCAATTTGGTAGAGTGAAAGCATAATAGTTCTTACGACTCACAGATCTTTAGATCTCAGTATTTAAGTCCTCCTGTTTTTTTGAGGAAACAATTTTGACTATTGCATGTTCTGATGAAGAAAAAAAAAGAAATCTTTTGGAAGAGAATCATCTGGATGTTTTGGAGATTTTTTGATATTTGCATTTTCAGATGTTTCCATTTGTAGATTGACTACCTAATTGCACTGGGCTCAGATTGATTGGTATCTGATATAAATACTGATTAAATGACCCTATTCTTTATTGTCCAATGCAATACTGGGTGGTGTGTTACTGTGTGAGGACGGAGCTCCTCTTAATACAGTTTTATAGTGAGAAAGAAAAAAAAAAAGTAGTTGGCTCTATTTTGCTCAGAACCAACGTTATTTAATGTTCAGGTCAGCCTTTTTTTTCGCGCTGACTTTTCCTCCTGAAACATTGTAGAACTCTCTGGTGAAGGTGAAACTTAATTAACTGATGTATATTTTATTTGGGAGTAGCCTCAGCCCTCATGCTTTGTAAGGGACGGATCAGGACAGTCATGATAAGCGATGTTGCATTATCGGAGTTGACATTGAGCAGGTCAGGCCTCGCAGTGAAGCTGATCGCAGACTGACGCGACAACACCGGTGTTGCTGTAACACCAGACTCCAGGAAGTTCAAACTGTGATTGAACTAGACTTTGACGAATCAGAAGCCTTGTGATTTTATTTGATTTTATTTCATTTTTTATTATTTTTGTTTTTTTCAACCCTTCAGTGATTGGCCCAGGCATTCCCGCCCCCCCAAGCCTTATAAGGAGGGGAGGAGGTGTGTTCTGTCTGTCAGAGGAGAGCCGACTTGTCTGCAATAATACCCCTCCTCCTTTACCCCCCAAAACAGAGGGAGAAGGGAGGGGATGGGAGGCGTTTAAAGGCTCGACATACAGTAGGACTTTCTACATTGTATCGTTGCTGATTATTGTGTGATGATCAACCATTGTCCTGGAGGATGTTCCCTGTCAATTAAAAAAATACAACTTTTTTATTCCTGACAGCGTGTTTGCTTTGCTTCTTTTGTGGTGGTGTTTTTTCTTGCTCTCTCTACTGTTTGTGTGTTCTTGTCTCTGCATTTATATTGTATGTTGTCCATGTATGCCTGTACAATATGCATCATGCATACAGGTGACACTTGGTGTCTCAGTGTATCACCTAGGTCCAGGTGTGTGTACTGTGCAGCATGTTTGTGTGTATCTGCCTTTTATATGTAGGTCTGTGTTTGAGTGAGCAGTGTTTGAGTGTTTATGTGTGTGTGTGTGTGTGTGTGTGTGTGTGTGTGTATACATGTCATTTAATAGAGACAGATAAGTGGAGGAAAAGTATCATAATAAGGCGATATACTCCAACTTAAGAGAAAAAAGATCAAAACATTGGGGTTAGCCAGTTCAGCAATTTAGAGAGAGATGACATTTATCTATTTACCTTGTATCTCTGTAGATGTGCTTTACTTCTTTTAAAACTTGTATGCATGAACATATGAACACATCAAAGTATCACCAAAGTAAAACTCACTTCTGAAATCCTTTGCCAACTTAAGTACAGTCAGCCAATCGGCTCTCTGTGTTCCCAAAAATCTTTGTTCCCTGGTCCTATGTTCCCTCATTGTAACTTTTACTAATTTCAAATGCCATTTCAGATACTATCAGATTGTGCATTTTTATGAATATACCAAGGGACATGGAAATTATGGACATAGTTCTGTTTCTATATTGAGGGAACAAGGTTGAATATAGTGCTAATGTTTATGTTATGTATATGTCTAATGCCAGTGCTACTGCCCACTTTGTTAACACTAATAAGCATTTTTGAATCAGAGTACCTATAGAAGCAGATTGACCATTAACACCATTCCAGACAGTATTTACTGAACACTTTGGGTTTTCTACCCAGTGCATGCTGGGATAGGCTCCCCACGACCTTGATCAGGTATAAGCAGGTATAGAAAATGAATGGATGGGATGGGTAGATTTGTGTTGAATGAACATATGAGGGAACAGGAGCCGTTTTCAGTTTGAAAACATTACAGAGGGAACACACAATCTTGGGAGCACTGGGTCGTGGGAACATATGGTGAATCCCCGCTCAACACAATCATGCTAGAGTTAACATGGAGCAGTGGACCAAATGGGGACATATGGATGACTGTGGTGCGTACAAACTTGCTCTATTGTTTTAAGAGTGTGCGAAAGCATTGGTAAGCACATTTTTCTAAGTAACTCTGTGATGCTGTGCTCACCACATCTGTTCCCCCCGACCGACGGAGAGAGCTGAAAAGCCCCCCAAACGCCCAACATGTATCAGCCAGCTGCAGCCTTCAGACTTCCATTCTCCTAGGGTGGAAAATTTCCATCCTTGAAGGTACTCAGGCTGTAAATTGCCAGTCAAACATCCTTGGATTTTCTCCATAACCTCAGTTTAGCTTTCTGCTCCGGTCAGTCCTGGCGCCATCTAGACCTCTGTGAGTCCTTTGTGTGCAGAGGGTCAAAAGGCTAAAGCAGACCAAGCATGGAAAAATCCCCTAAATGTTCAGGCACCAAAAAGGAGCACACACACCAGCAGGCAATGCTGGCAAGAAGGAGAGTTCCCATTCCTCCTAACTAATGCTGCTTTTGTGTTTACATGTTTTGGGTCACTCTCAAATTCAAATCAAACACATCACGGAGTCAGTTTGCGACTGTTCTCTTTAAGGAAGTAGGCCATGGGAAGTGAGACTGAACGCCAGTGGGAGATTGTTTTTAAGGATAGCAGTTAAAATGGAAGAAGATGCTGATGAGCAGTTTCAGCATCTGAAGAAGAAAATCAGTGAGCTAAAACACTGATGTTGTTAAAGCAGATATCAGGAGATGATAGAGCACAGAAGTACTGACCTTATCTCAAATAGGAAAGCTGAACAGCAGAGAGAGCGACTAATACTTTGATGATAAAACTAAATGTGGCAGATGAAACAGACTTTTTAAAAAAATATACAATGGGAAGATATGGATAGTAATCTGGAATTTAGCAGCAAAAAATAAAGGATAAAAGCAGCAAGATAGGAAAAAAGCAAGAAGCAAAAATTAAATAAATTGGCAAACAGTGAGGTTGACAAATCAGACATAACAGCAAGAGTGGAGCAAAATAAATGCCGAGCAGGTCTGGGAAAACTGCAGTGTCACTTTGAGGTTTAAAGTAGAGGATGCTGCTGGTAAAACTAATCCCTAGACACTAACAGCCTCTTTAAAGAGTTTATTTGGGGACACACTGTTTGCTAAAGTGATGAGGAATGGAAATTTGTTGCTGGGCTATGTTGATATGGCCCCACATGAAAAAAATAAAAACGACTCTCAAAACGAGGGTGCAGGGTGGCAGCTGTTTTGCCAATGCAAACCAAGAAAAAGAGAAGGGGGAGAAATCTTAGCAGTTCCAATGAACATTGACACAACAGAGTGAGCAGAAAATATAAAAGTAGGGACATAGTGAGTGTTCAGATACTTGTAACAAAATAGGGAAAGATGAAAAAGGAAAGTGAGACTGTTGTTTGAAGCTGATGTTGAGATACCGCCCAAGCTTATTTGGGTTATATGACTTATTGTAAGACATGAAAGACAACGAAATGCTACAACCGCCAGAGGTTTAGACAGGATCACTGTTATCTGGTAGGACCAAAACGGGGAGGTCACAGTGTAGCGTACAGGAGATGTAAAGTGATACTAAGGCGCAGAAGATAAGAGCAGAGAACAAGATGTCCTGCGCTGATGCAGCGAGGGTGATCAGGGGACAACATCCATCAATGGCAAACAGAAGAAAGGGGACTGGAGGGGACTGCACAGGTCTGGAAAATCGGGTGATGAGAGATACAGTTTGTGTAGATAAAGAAAAGTTGGTGTCTTTATGGACTACACCAACTTCTCGGAAGTTTTGCCCAGTGATCATTTTACCCAAAGGGCCTATATGCTATGTGACAAGACAACTGGTGCAAACATGATCTCTGTGTCTGGTCGATTGCTCTGTTCAGTGTGCACGCTGACCCTTAAAGAAACGCCGGTCCATTTTGACCTCTTGTCAACAGTTGTGATCGTATCTGTCTGTCATAGATATTGGCTGTGTGTGCAGAATGTGCTTAGAAGTCAAAGCTAACTCGTCTCAATTGACGGCCATTCATGTTCAAAAACACAACTGCTCAAAAACGTGACAACTGCTCCATGAAACCTGGAAGCTGCTACACATAGGTAATTCCATCTAATCAATATTTATCACATACTGTAAAATTACATCATTTAAAACTGAGGCATTAATACCACTTGTGTTCCATGTTCAAAGCTGGAAGAGACTTTTGGATCTACTTGTGTATGATGAGCTAAATAGCAAGCACTCTTTTTGTTTTGTGTAAGGAACATGTTCATTTGTTCCATGGTACAACCTCCAGCCAATCGTTAACTTCCACTATACCTGGGTTCCGCCCTCTGAGCTGTCAATCACAGCAAAGCTGAACAGAGCCTGGAAGGAATGGTTCCTTTGCAGCAATGTTCAAATTTCACAGAGGAGTTTTTTCACAGTTTATGAAGATGAGTGGAACTGAATTGGGGTAAGTTAGCCTTGACTTAAGCTACCAAAGTATGTGCACGGTAATGCAACTGATATGTGTGACAGCCAGATAGAATCACAGTTAACAAGAGGCCAAAACAGGACTGGTACAGTCCTTTAAGTATAAAGAAGGTGTATAGTGATAGCTTAAGGCCTGCTTTACAAAGAGCAAGTTTTAATGAATAATCCAATGACAAACAAGAACTGAGTTTGCACTATCATTTGGAGATAGCAACACAATTTCATTTGCAACCTGCAACTAATGGGACAAAAGCTGCATTGTATAAAGCCAGCCTATGATGACAGGCCTTTCAGTAATCCAAAGTTACAATTAGTTTTCATTCTGTGGCCTCTACATTCATAACTTGTAGCACTGCCTCCCAGCAGCCATGTCCTGCTGGACCAGAGTTTAGCTTTGTAGCACTTATTCTCGTCGTTGTCTCCAACTCGTACTGTGCTTGTGTTGTATTGAAATCTCATGTGTACGTTGCTTTGGATAAAAGCGTCTGCTAAATGGCGACTGTAACTGTTCTAAAAACCAATTATCAATCTTCTTTATCAGAGAAGTCCGATACTTATCAGCACAAAAGCTAGCTAGGTTAAAGCTAGGCTAACTTCCTGTATAAACAAAACCACTTTTGCTCATAATCTTGCAGGAAGAGAGCTCCTCTGCCAATGAAAGTAATTCTTAGTAAAATTACCTAACCATCTGGCCTCAGACTTGCTGCAGTATTTCATTTTCTCTTATGATAATGTTAGTTTCTTCCAATTCCTTACGCTGTACACTATGCTGTACACTGCAACATAGCATGCACATTGGATCAAGCTATCTACCAGATATAGTGAGATGATATTGAGTTCAATCGTCTCCTCTAATATGTGACCAATGTGCCAAACTTCCAGAATTAGGTGTCACTCTTTAATTTACATGAGTGATAAAGAGTGCTGCCAGTATGCAATCCAAGAAGATTCACTTGGCGATGAAAGTAGCACTACATCATTAGGTTTTAACTGAGCTGACATGGGAAGACGTCAGTGATAGAGTTTCTGTTTAGTAAAGCCAGAAGCTGCTGTGCATGGGTTAATTGGCTCATCTTAATTATGGTAGTAATATGACAGAGTAATACTTGAAGCTTGTTGGCATGGCACAGTAGTTCAAAGCAGTTCATTGTGGATACGCCATTAAAAAAGATGTGTGTAGAGGAAACGTGGCCTGGGCTACATATGGACTCATTCTGGGATACAGATGTGATTGTAGACGCTGCGAGTTATGGCTGGATGAATTGCAACTAATGTGCTACTTAATGACCCGGAACAGCAGCTGCACTGGAGAACAAAATAAGTTTTTTGTTGTTTGTGTGTGAAAGAAGAAAACTCAACGCTTAACTTATTTCAAGACCTAAATCCCATTCCTACTGGCATTGCAAGTCTTTCAAAAGCATGTTTCATTTAATAGCAGTATTGTGGACAACATTTACCGCTTAGAGGAAGTGTGAGATGTTCCAAATGTGGGCAATACTTAAAACTGGAAAATAACTATTATTTGCAAACAAAACATCCATTCTGAAACTGAAGTAGCTAGCTTAATAGTGTCTTTTGTTGTCCGTTACCCAAAATATATTTGCTCGTACCATGGACCAACTGCACAGACTTGTGGACTCAGGTACGCGGGTTCTAGAAGGACAGCCAGTCAGTGTACTTGTATCACCAGAGTTTTTGGAGAGCATTTATGAGGAGAACCATGTCTGACTCATGTTGTAGAAAACCTACCTTAAATGTGGTGTGGAATGAATTATGAAATCTTTCTGTTCAGGTTTTGGTTGATCCAGTCTCTGATTTGACCAGCAGCAGAGAAGTTTCACAACAAGCCAGACACCCAGATGTATGCCTTTAACTTAGACATTCACCCAAATTAGTACTGAGGGTTGTATTTCACAGTTTGTTCTTTCAGCTGAGTCTACCGAGGACTGACCCGTTTTCATAAAGATGCATCATCCCTCCAAGTTCTATAATCAGTCCCCTGGTGTCTGAGATACCTTGTTTGATGGACAGATTGGTAAATGGACAGCTGGATACAGACTGATGCGTAGTTTCTCTTCTGTTCTGTTCTGTCCCCTCGTCACACTTGTTTTAGTGCTCTGCCTGTACCACTGCATTCTCATACTGCAGCACTAGATGGCGATGTTTAACAGGATATGACATGCCAATCAATAGTATAAGCATAACACTCTGTGTACAAGTCTCCATTTGTCCTCTGGTATAAACCTCCAGGCAGATCCTGTATTTATTCTGTACCTCAGTTATAGGGAAGCATATGCACTCACAATTCTAGCCTCCATTCTCCCTTGACATTTCAGAATTGCTTTAGTGAGAGCAGTGTTCCCACAGCTTTCATTAGCCATTTTTTCTCAGAAATAGCTGTTACCTTGGATCTTCAGACCAGCTAGAACATAAAAAATTACTTGCACAGGACATTTTGAAAAATGATATGGGCATTTTTTTTGCAGTGTGACCTTTTTGCTACTTCATATTTATTGCCCTGTGATCCACAGGGACCTTGGAACAGGTGGAAGCATATGGATACACGCGCACAGGGACTCATGCACACACACATACACACACACACACACACACACACACACACACACACACACACACACACACACATACACATAGATGCTGTAAAAGACAGAAGCGATAAATGGAGCTAAACACACTCAAAGAACAGAAGGGACCAAATCCTTCACGCATGAGTCACCCTCTGTTTGAGGAGATTATTTAGGCATATTATTTATTCATATTTTCATCTTGACTCAACTGTCTCTACCCCCACTTTGTTTCTCTACCAGGGGATGACAGAGCCTTTTGTCCTGTCGGGCTGTGTATATGTGAATGTGTGTGTATGTGGTTGGGGAGTTTCAACAGTTTCAGACGAGTGAGTTTCACAGTTTCCAAAAGGATCATTAAGTATAGAGGAGGATGGACCAATTCATGCCAGCGTTTAAATGTGCTGCGTGTAGTATTTGAAACATCAGGAAATCATTGAATCATTGCCACGTTAATATTGAGACATCAGTGTAAATGCTCCAAACCATTATGGAGAACGATTGTGTGCTATTGGTTTGAATTTGGCAGGAAATGAACTGTATTGCTTCATGATAGAAAACAGGAAGAGATCGTTTTTTTTTTTTTTTTTTTTTTTTTAAAAAATAAAAA
>OMLF01012459.1:7156-17906 GCA_900302615.1 Holocentrus rufus | reverse complement strand
CGCAGACACACACACACAACACACACACACACACGCACACACATACAGACAGAAAGACAGACAGACACACACACACACACACACACACGTTGGTTTATATCATTTTCGGGGACATTACATTGACTTCCATTCATTTCCTAGAGACATACCCTAACCATAACCACTACATGCCTAACCCTAACCCTAACCTTAACCTTAACTTAACCCTAAAGTTACCTTACCTTTGAACGAAGCGTTCACACTAAAATCAGTTATTTGTGTTATGGGGACCTGGTTTTTGTCCCCATAAGGGAGGCGAGTCCCCACAAGTTAACTGTGTAAACAGGTACACAGGTACCAGGTACACACATACACACAGACACACACAGACACACACACACACACACACTGCTAACTGCTAACATTGCTGCTAACATTATGTCTCTTTTAATATCCATGCAGTATTTAAAAATGTAATTGTATTTATGCAGGTAGCAATGCCATGTGATGTCAGCTACACGTACTGTTATCATTTTTTATTATTATTACTATCTGTTTTTTAGGGTCTGTCTGTCTGTCTTTTAGTGTGAGGACTACGGATGGAAATTAGCTTTGAGCTCAATCTGGCATATTTACATGACGCCATGTGTCAGCTGGTTCTGTGGTACTGTCAAATACATGACCTGACACTCAAGATGAGTCTCTCTCTCTCTCTCTCTCTCTCTCTCTCTCTCTCTCTGTGCAGAATGACTCGGTCGCCCTCAGACTGTCTCAGTACCAGGTGTGTCTGCAGTCAGTTAACACTCAAAGTCCGAGCCCGACAATCCTGACTGAGCTCACCAACCTGAACCAGGACCTCATCCAGTCTCTGGTCAGTAAAATGCTGCACTCTGATTGGTTAATGATCCACAGTTTAATGTGTTAATTTGATGATTAATTGATAGGTTTGGTTAGTTTTGTGTTTTCTGTAGATTTGACTTCAGCATCCTGTAAAGCTGAAACATCCTTAACTTACTCTACTCCCAACTCTCTGTCTTCCTGTGTGTGTGTGTGTGTGTGTGTGTGTGTGTGTGTGTGTGTCTGAGCAGCAGGGCTCTAGCCTGGACAATGTGGAGTGTCCTGACTCTCTCTCTCCTCGGCTGTCTGATCCCTTCGACACCCTAAGCAAATCTGTCCTGTGTCTGAACTGCTGGAGCAACCAGGTGGCAGCACTGAATAAATAGCACACACAAACACACACACACACACTGATACTCACACATATCCAGAGACGTGAAGATACACAGCATTGTATGTTCTATTTTTAATGTATCTATTGTTATTTTGATGTATTTATAGTTTTGTATCTAAACTGCTGAATAATTTTATTAGCTACTTCAGATCCATAAGCTGTATCTACAATGGTCTCACTGTGTAAGATATTTGATCAGTAATCTATATGTTTGTGTTCTGCTGAGCTATTTTAATAAACAGTACATGAACAGAGTGAAAAAGCCTTTGAGATCCTTCACTGAAGCCCAACAGGATCAAACTACTACAATGGAACAACTAAAGTATAAAAATGACGGTGTCACTACAGTTTATTAACTGAAATGTACCAATAACTCCTGTTCCAAGTCATAATGTCCCAACTTGTCAACATGAAGCAAAAATGTCCATTTCCTTTGTCTGCAGCTCAACTTTATTCAAAGCTTCTCAGAAACTGAACATCGTACAGACAGGCTGTAACTACAGACAGGCTGTAACTACAGACAGGCTGTAACTACAGACAGGGTTGGGAGGGTCACATTATGAATGTATTGTATTACCTGTTAAAAAATCTGGCCAGATTATCGACATGCCAAATATGAAAAAAAACACAGGAGAAACGATATCAATAACAAGACGACTAAACAATGAGACCTTAGAGAAGTCAATGGAGACGCTAAGTTTCAAGCCACCATGCTGCACGTCGTGTCCTCGTCAGGTCTGCACTGCACAAGGCAGCAATTAAAATATTCATATAATAAAATATTAAAAAAACACTTTATATATGTTATCTTTAAAATGTAATCCTGAAAAGAATCCCCGTTTATACGAACTGTATCAGTAATCTGATCACGTCTTTTGGAATAGTTACATTTTTTTGCATCCTGATTACATAACACTCATTTCTGTATTCGTTACTCCCCAAGCCAAACTACAAACAACTACACATTAAAAGCATAAGAGCTACATATCCATATTTCAGATCAGTCGTGCAAGTGCAAAATACAGAATCCAGTTTAAAAAACATTAAAATCACTTGCTCTGAACCCCAAACAATTTAGCCTCAGGGGTCAGCAACGCAGCCACAGATAAAGTTCATTGAATTCTTACTTTGTACCTGAGAGTTTGTAGTTTCACCACATTTTCAAATTGAAGCTCAGAGACAAAATAATCCCAGTAATCCAACAGGAGTTTTGTCTTCCTCCTTTCCAACAAGAAACACCTTTATTCTTTCCTTTTGGTTTCTAAGGTGAACTGCTGTTGTAGAGCAAGGAAGGTCAGACAGCTTGTTTACATTCAAACAGAGTTTGTGCTCTTGGCACCATCTAGTGGTCAAAAACTGGAGGGACCCCAGGGAGCCCAGCACTGAACCTAATTCACAGTTTTCTGCGGGACATTGTTACAGTTTAAACTAAATACAGTATAATGTAAAATATAAAATGTACAGTTTTGAACAGGCAGAGATTTACTTTCTACATTTCCAGAAGAAGTGAAGGCAGACTGTGCCGCTAAGAATGAGTACACAGCGGATGAATACCTGGCTGCTCACGTTTAAATAGTTCCTAAATTCAATCTGGCTACAGTTTCCATATTGACTTAAGTACAATTCATTTTTAAAATAAATCTACAGGCCATATAATAAGTTTGGTAATATGTTTTAAGCACAGGTGTCTGCCTTAGAAATGTGGTCCCTAGCAGGTCGCCGTGTTTGTTAACAGTGACACAGCTAATAAGGACTAGGTGACATCATAACTACAGTTAATGTTTGGTGTTTTTATCTTTAGCGTTACCTGACTGAGCTAGCCTGACAGTCTGGTGTCTTTCTGCTGTAGTTTTAGTTAAGTTTTGTATCTTTGTTCCAATCACTTGTGCACATATCTTCCATTACCAATAAATTTAATAATGCTTGTTGTGTTACGACAGAAGTGTCAATGAAGTTATTCAGTTGGCCCAGTGCTGATTCTACTCAGTTCCATTTCTAAGTGTTTGCATTACTGGAGTGATGAAGTAAATCTACACAAACTGAACTGAACTTTACTGATAGCCTGGGGTTGTTTCCAGGTAATCATGGTTGTCATAGGGATGTGCTGGGTGGGCAGGGTCTATATGGTTATGGTTGTCATGGTAATGTCCTGGGTAGGCTGGGTCTATATAATCATAATTAGGGTCTATGTAGCCCAGGTTCTGCTCCCCATACTGCATGTAGTCCTCGTTTTGGTCCAGGTCGGCCTCGTCTTGCTCAAACAGCTGACTGATTCCCTTCAAGCTGGCTTTTTGACCGATGGCCCGGTACAGGTACACCGCTAGGACAAACTGAACCACCTGGAGAAAGAGAGAGAGAAAAAAGGGACTGAGCCATATGTTATAATAAGCAGCAGTAACTATAATTATACTGAATCATCATCTGATGAGGGAATTCCAGTGTAGCAGAGAAAAACTATAGAGACCAGAGAACTTTATTATACAAACAGCTTTGATTATACTACATTTTTCATGAGTGTTCAGTGGATGGAGGCCAAAAACTCTCAACAACCACAACCAAAACCTGTCAACCACCATCCATTTCATTTTCTGATGCTTCTGGTCCAGGTTGTGATGTAATCAGTCTGAGGGCGGCCCAGATGTCCTTTTCCCCTCCACATCCACCAGCTCCTTCTGGAGGATCCTGAGGGTCATTTCAGACACATGTATCCTCCTTCTCATCCCGTCAGTCACTACCCAGAGCTCCTGACCACAGCTGAGGGCTCTAACGAAGATCCACCAGGAAACGGAGAGCTTGGCCTTCAGGCTCGGCTCCCTCCTCACCACGATGGTCCGGTACAACGACCACATGACTGCATGTGGTTATTTTAACAACAATAACACAGCTGATTACGGTTATCTGACATCATAACTACAGGTAAATGTGCTCTTAGCGTTACTTTGAGCTGCTGTGGTGGATCCTGGTGTTTCTCTGCTAAACTTTAGGCGCAGTAACAGAATCTTACAAAGTGCTGCTGATCAAACGGTTTACATCTTTGTTCAAATCATCACTGTAGATATCTTCCATTACTAAATATTTTTAATTATCCTTGTTTTCTCACAATGGAACTGTCAATAAAGTTATTTGACCAGTTTCCCAAAGATGGCTGCCAGTAGGCCCACAGGAAATGTTAGAATTCCCTCTACAGTGCTGGTTCTATCTTTCTATGGCAGTAACTCACTCCAAACTCGGAGGGCAGGTTTTCCTACAGAGAACTGCAGCCTCGGACTTGTAGGAAGGCATACTGGGAGCTCAATGAGGCCAACAGGACCACATCATCTGCAAACAGAGACTCGACCCTGAGGTCTCCATCCTGGACCCCCTCCACCCCCCGCCTGCAGCTTGAAATCCTGTCCATGAAAAGCCCAAACAGACCTGGAGATAAAGACCAGCCTTGGTGGAGTCCATGTCACATTTCCATTTTGGCATTGAAGAAATTCTCTGATGTTGATACTCTGCTTCATGAACCTGACCATCTGAGACCAGCGCTGTTATCGCTGCCTCCCTTCTGGTCTGGGCTTTCTGCTGTTTTACTGCCACTGTTTTGTAGCCGGGTCGGTACCTGGATGAGCATGAGGCTGACGTCCATGCCCACTATTGTGAGAGCGTTCTCCTCCAGCCAAACACTGATCTTCTCTTTACATCCCTGCGTCAAGAAACGGAGGTGTTATGTTGGGTCAAGATAAGATAAAGTAAGCCTTAGTTAAGAGTCATCCAGTTACAAACATGCATAACAAAAACAAAAAATAAACAAGACTACTTAAAGTTTATCTTTCAAGCCTGCACTACCTTTTCATATGAGTTGTTTCCTCTCCCAAACAGAGGTGTGTTGGAGCCCTGGAGCAGGGGACACCGGGGCGAGCTGAAGCAGGAACAAGGAAGTACTGCCGGATTGGTTAAATTCACACTCATGATGAAAGAGTTCTTCTGCCAATCAGCAGGCCCCGTCAATCCACAACACTTTGTCTGTGAACAGCAAGCATCACCATGGTTACAGCGCTTCTCTTTCACCACATCCAACATCGCCATGGACACAGCACTGCTTGTTAAACACATCTAATCTCACCTGAGGTAAAGTACACATTAAACACATCCAACATGTCTTAAACACACCCATCGTCACCACGATCATCACACACCGTCCTTTAAACACATCCAAAGGGCAAACAGTCTCATTCAAAGGCAGGAGTGGAACCAGCAACCTCTTGTTGTTGGTTCTGCTGGGAGAGACTTACATAGTGCTGCACTTTATCTAGGAGTCTGTCCTGACTCTCACTGCTGTTTCCATACTGGATGATGATCTCTTGCACTGCGTCATCCAGACTCCTCTCGATCTGACAGGAAATCATGGAAAACAGCTTTCATTTAGTTTGTCTGAAAAACG
Source organism: Holocentrus rufus (assembly GCA_900302615.1). NCBI lineage: Eukaryota > Metazoa > Chordata > Actinopteri > Holocentriformes > Holocentridae > Holocentrus > Holocentrus rufus. The sequence continues at coordinate 12,273 of OMLF01012459.1, read as the reverse complement.
ACAGTTAGGTTTTTGTTGGGTTGAGGGAAGGTCTGTTAACTGGAATGTCACTCTCTGACCCTGCCTGACTCTTTTCAGAGCTGACACAGTGGAGCCTCCTGGTGGTGAAAACTGAACATGGTCAGGGACGGGGTCCAGCGAGCACAGCACAGACTGTCCTCGTTTTCCAAATCAAATTAAATCCTTACGATAAACCAAAAACTTGGAATAAGCATGTAATTTATCAGTGAGGTTTGCGGATGATGTGAACCATGTAGACTCAACCAAATTTCGTGCTTATTCCATTTTTGTTTGTCAAAACGGTCCTCTATTCAACTGACCCTGTGCAGGTTTGGATAGAAGATGAATTAACCATCTATGGAAATAGCAAAAAAAAAGGACTTTCTGTTACCATTTAAATTATCTGTCATCTTAAGACATGCTATCAAAATAATAACAATGAATTAAAGGCGTATAGCCTTAACAAGTATATACTTTTTTATCAAGAGGCAAGAAGCAATGGGGCTGATGGGAAATGTGGTCTTAATGTACATTTACTTGATCATGATATACTGATGGTAAAATATGATGCACTTAACATGCATAAATAATGATTTTCTCCTCGGCTGATCTCTGTAAAGAAAAGTAGGAAGAGCCTTCCAGAATTTGAAAAAAAGCCTTCATTTTGTTTTCTGTGGTTTCTCAGGACGGCTCACCTTGTCCTGGCTGACGACCAGGACCAGCATGACGAACAGCTGTCCCAGGACCAGGACCAGGAGGACGGCCATGTACTGAGGAGGACAGACATGTGAACCTCAGTCAGTCTTTTAGTTTGGTCCAGTCAGCAGAGTCAGGCTGCAGGTCCAGCAGCCACAAAGCAAGAAGTCACAACAACAACAACAACAACAACAACAACAACAACAACAACAACAATGTAGTAAAGCAGGAAGAAAAGAAAGGTAGGTAAAAGGTAAAAGTTTCAGAAACACGTGAAGATCAGTGTCAGATTGGCCTGATGACATCATCAACATGACTGACAGGTGTTGGGGCGGGACCAACTGAGGGACAGGCAGGACTACAGTAACAGTACAGTACACTTCCTGTCTCAAGGACAAAAGCTGATGATTGTAGTTTTAATTGAAGTGAACAACAAAATACTGCAGGAGGAGGTGAAGCACATCACAGAACATGTTTGGAATGAAACACTAAACTGAACTGAACAAAACAAAATGAAACTGCATGAAAATAACTCAACAAATCTGAGATGACACACATTGATGTGATGGACGGTAACATCCCGACCCTGCAGGTCACGTGGCCCGGCTGCACATCAGACCGATGTGTTTTAGATTTGTTGTTTTCATCAGTCACTCACCGTCAGCAAGAAGAATCTGTTCTCACCACGAGCTCCTAAACACCCGACAGCGCTGACCGCCACCACCACCACACCGATGATCAGCAGCCCCCCCGCCACTGTCTTCAGCTCCTCTACACACACACACACACACCATGAACTGGTACCACCATCATTTTCAGAGCAGTGTTAAATGTTTGAAATCAAGTTTAAAGAGCGCTGTGTGTTGATATCCTGACAAAATCTCCAGACATCTTTTAATTTTGTAGATTAATAAATCTCTGTTGAAGTGCAGCTGTGTTACCGGAGGTGAAGACGGCGAGGAAGCTTCCTTTATCAAACAGGATCCAGACGGCACAGCCACACACACTCAGGCCCAGAATCTGCAGGAAGAGGTTCACTCATTTTTATGACCTGAACTGAATGACCTGCTGATGCTGACAGAACCAGGAGGGGAAAGTTTTTTTCTTCAAGAGTTCCAGATTTCATTCATCTAAACTCATAGAAATGTGGATCTGGTGGGAGTAGTAGTAATAAGAATGATAATAATAATAGTTGTGATAATAATAATAATAAAAATAATATGAAATATTTTATATATATTTTAAGTTTAAAGAAACAGTTTTTCCTGGAGAAGACTCTTTGACCTCTCTGTTTCCGTGTCAGCGCTCTGTCGCCTCCTGGAGGCTCGTAGCTGTAAAATCTTTTCCCACCGTCACAAATTGACTGCAGTTCAGACAAACAGACTCACAGCATCTGAACCAGATCGACTTTCTCATCAGATCCCACAGAGGTCCACTTCAAAGTGTCAGACTGACTTCTTACCAGGAAGATGGTGTTGAACACAGCAGAGCAGAACTGCAGGATCTGGATCTTCTCCTCCAGCTTCATGTTCACCAGCGACAAGCAGCGACTCAAACAGAACCTGAATCTGACTCTTTAAATGTTTTTTGAACAGCAACGCTACGAGGTCAGTCATAAACCAGATCTGTGACAGAAAAGGATCTGTGTGAGACAAAACAGTCTCAGAGGTTCTTTACTGGAGCTTTAAAACAACATGAAGTATCTGGAGCTGGTCTGTTGTAGTTCTGATGAGCAGCTCCTCCTCACACCTTCAGTCTGTGTTACAGGAACTGGCGGGCAGAGTCCACTTCCTTATTGGGGGTAAAGATTAAACCACACCAGAGTCCACAACACTACGTGTGTGTGTGTGTGTGTGTGTGTGTGTTGACACACAGTCCTACTGCAGAAAACGAACCTGCAGCGCCCTCTGCTGACAGAAGAGCAGGATGTCATGTTGAACAGCTGTGTGTGTGTGTGTGTGTGTGTGTGTGTGAGAGAGAGAGAGAGAGAGAGAGAGCGAGAGAGAGCGAGAGAGAGATCTGTAAATGTACCTGTTCATCTTCAGTTTCACCATAAGGTTCCTATAATTTTTCCAGTTTTCATACTTGGATTAAAGTATAACTTTGACATTCCCACAGTATCTGATCAATCTGGTTTGACCACGAATAATTGATTGATAATTAAATTTTAATCAATCAATCAATCAATCAATCAATCTCTCTCCCTCCCTCTCAAATTCAAACTTCAAATTCATATATAACATGAATACAAATATACAATGTCAGTACAATAAAACAATAGATTTACTGAGTCTGGACCTGGACCTGGACCTGGACCTCTCTTTGCTTCAGTCTCCAGTTAAAGTTGTGTGACAGGTTACCTGCACAGCTGACACCTTCAGCAGCAGTGGATCCTTAAAGTCCTAAAAGGCATTATATTCATTATTCTAAAAACAAGGCCTTAATTGGCATTAAAATGTCTTAAATTTTCAAAAGTCTTCAAAATGTGAACACATGATAAGTAAGATTTTATGTTAGTTTCAAATCTAAAAATATTTGGTAACAGTTATTCATTTATTTTTAAAAAATAATTTACAGATTTACTCTCGTGGCAACATCGCGCAATCACAATAGCGGAACTAACAAAACAGTGAAGCGGTTGCAGCCCGGACTCTCAGAGCAGATGCACGTCGCGGTTCTACTTAAATCACGTCGCAACTTCGGACACAGACGTTTGCTTTGGGCCACATGGGAAAGTGTAAATTCAATGAGACCTGGCTGTCCAAACAACACTGTTCTGCGGGACGAGGCGCGGTGTGTTTTGGACAAGAACATTTTCAAACTCGGCAGGATGGGAGTCACAAAGCCTCAGAATCCAGCTGCCGACAGACGCCAGATGTTTCCCAGTTCTGTTCGTCTCTCGTCTCCGCCGTCCCCCACCCAGACCCCGACCCCGACCCAGACCCAGACCCCGACAACAACCGGGGCCGCAGCAGCAACAAGCGGAGGAGGGACTGAAGAAAACCTGCACACCAAGGCCACAAAAAGAGTAAAGGCCAACAGTTAGCTATACTGAGTTTTTATGATGCTTGACTCGGATACAAAATGCTTCATGAATGTAGCAGTGTTGTTTTTCAAAATGAAAGTTTTACACTGGACCAAAAAGTCATGTTTTATGTTAAAATAAACATTTGGGTAAAATAGTTTTTTTTTTCTTTTCAATTTTGGTTTATTGTCGAGGTGGTCTTAAATTTAATTTCAAATGGCATTAAAAAAGTCTTAAAAGTCTTGAATTTAACTTGCGTTAAGCTGTAGGAACCCTAAATAAACTGACAAACTGCTTCTACAAAGCCCCGCCCACTCGTCCATGTCCCCAGTTTTAAACAGTTTAAACAGCAGTTTCTCCCCCACTCAGGTCCATTATGCTGATGTTGTTTTAAACATGAAAAAGTGTTTGAATCTGTCAGACCAGTTCATCATGGTGCGTTCAGGTACAGTGAGCACCCATGCTGTGAGGTCACAGGGCTCGCATCATCAGGTCAGGTGACATGTCATCGATGACATCACACACTGTACATATTGTTCATACATATACATATCTGCCATATTGTTCTTGGATGACCTGCTGCTCTGCAGGAAACATGCAGCTGATAAATCACATGAAAACTGATACAGAACCAACAAATGATTTATTTTTACAGTCAGTCTGCTGCTCATCATGTTCGACAGCTGTCTGTGCGGCCGTGTCGACTCTGGTGATGTTCAGGTCAGGTCCTGCTGGTCCTGAGTATCCTGCTGGTTCAGGACCTGCTTGACATGGTTTCTGATGGTCTCGACTGTAACAGAACCAGGATGAGAGGAAGAGCAGCAAAGAACAGAATAAAGAAATTAGATCCATATTTGGATGTGGTCTACAAAAAACCTCATCTTCTGTCCTGTTCCATGTTTAATGCTGCCCAGACATTTGACAGAGTGCAACACAGACGCTTCAAGTTCACTGAATTATTTCAGAGTCATTTGTGTTTGCTGGCAGCCCGTCACACTGTGGCAGCATTAAACCACCAGTCAGATCATAAAGGACGGCTCTGCAGGTCCACTACAAAGACTTCTGTCCGTAGTCCGACAGAAACAATGGGACCAGGTTCAGATCACGCTGAAAAAACCTCACCGCTGACCATGCCGAGCCTCTTCCTCTCCTCCAGGTGGTGCTGCAGCTGTTCCAGCAGCTCCATGTACCTGACAACATGAGGCAGTTCACATCTCAGCAGGCTGCCTGAGCATTCACGTTTTTCAACCCGAGACTCACTTCTGGAGTTTTGACCATCAAGAGGACCGGCCGCGTTCAAAGTTTCGTCACTCGCTTCGCCGTACAGTTTGACTCGGCTCCGGTTCACGGGGAGCGCTGCTGTCCGACACCCAGAGGACCCGAGAAAAGGGGCGTG
>OMLF01012455.1:7009-19403 GCA_900302615.1 Holocentrus rufus | reverse complement strand
GGGGGGTACCTTTCATAATATGCTTGTGTAACCTCTCACTGTGTCAGAGTGACATACCCAAAAACAGACTGGCATGGGTGAATGTCACTGTCTCTCTCTCACATACACATACACAAACACAAACACAAACACACACACACACACACACACACACACACACACACACACACAAACACACACTGCTGAGTGGAAGAAAGAGAGAGGGACAGAGAAAAACACAGAAGAAGAAAAAACAAATAGGTCCAAATCTTTTGTTTATGCAATTTCTTCTTTTCCCTATTTCCTCTCTCTCTCTCTCTCTCTGTCTCTCTCTCTCTCTCTCTTTCTGTCTCTTTTCAGTTTCTCATGTCAGTTAAATAACTCCAAGTCCCTGCCATTTATGTCACTATAAATCAGCACAGCACTGAAAACAAAACATACATGCCTAGGAGAGCTGTTATTATGATACATTAAAGAATAAGAAAAGAAAAAATTCCACTCTGAAACACATTAACACTGTTAACGCTGCTTTTCTGGTGCCGCTTTGTTGTTTAATGTTGTTATTTTTGCCAAAAGTGAATCCAGTTACGTCACTGGGAGATATTTTCAGCACAGCTACAGTGTTAGCTGTCAGGTTTCAATGTCAATGCCCAAAACTAAAGGAGCGAAGGTTTATTTGTAGGCTTTGCAATTTGCAGCGATGTTAAACAATCATAGAGGGAGAAATCCAGCACTGAAGAGGGAGAGCTCACTTTTTTCTTCCATTAAGCTCCACTGTCGCTGTTGCTGTTCTCTATGTGTATCATATTATACCCAGCCCTTTTATACATATATAATACAGGTACACTCTATTAATGCATTAAGTAAGTGAAACTGACCCAGTATAGCCAAGTTAGTCATTAAAAAAAAAAAGATAGAAAAATCAAAGACGTCTATTTCATCACCATGTAACACACAAGACACATCATGTAAATCAGACAGCTTTGAAGTTGCTTTAATGTTTATTTTTTCACTTTGACAGAGCTAGGCTAATGAATCCTGTAGACTTCAAGTCTTTATGCTAAGCTAACACGAAATGCTAACCATAGGAGCCAAACCAGTGGACGTCCAGAGGTGAAAATGGTATTGAATATCTTTTCTCAGTCTGGGTAAGTCAGAAAAAAGGGTATTTTGATCAAAACTTAGGAGTATTCCTTTAAGAAAATACTCTATATCTAAATACTCTATATATACTTGTGCTACAAACATCGCATGAAGCTGCTGAGCTGCTTTCAGTCTGCAAAGTGAAATAATTCCACAAGACTGAGGAAAGCAGCACAGTGTTGAAATGTCAGTTGTACTGTCCTAAGTAGAGAACATGTGCAGCACTATGTGTTTTGACAGTTGTGAAGAGGAAAAGGACATGGAATTGGATTGAAATTTGAGGCCGTTTTGTAGCTGATCCTGATCACTTAAAAATGCCTGGATTGAGCCTCGACATACCAACCTCTGACATCGGCTCAAGACATCCTTAAATTACGTCCTAAAACTACAGAAATGCAGTGAAAATCCGCAATCCATTTGAAAAACACGGTTAATGTGCTTTAGGGTGGAATTCTCCTTTAAGTTTATGTAATATAAGATGATATGGAATCAGGCTAACGAGCTGCTTTCTGAATTTGCTGCTCATCCTCCCTCCCTCGCTCTCATCTTCTATCTGTCTCTCTGTTTTAATTCCAAAAATTGCAAATACTGAAAACCCCAGGCTCTTCTCTCTCCATAATAAAGTCAAAGTCATCCAAACACTGATGCCATTAAAGTTATCCAACTAAAGTTTAAATCTTACCTCCTACACAGAGACACACACACACACACAGACAACTCAGCATCTAACAGAACTAATAGATGATTCATTGGGTTACATAACACATACTGGCAACAGAAGAAATGAGAGGAGAAAAGAAGAGGAGAGAGTTTTGAGGAGTTTGTTTCCTGAGGGAAGACTGAAGGCCAAAGGCTGCTGCGTAGAGCCGATCCGCTCCCATATGCGTAACATACACGCTGTGCGCTTGATCTGTTTGTAAATGGCAACGTTTTAGAAAAACCCACTTAATTTCTGAAGCTACGAAGTTATTTGCCAAGAAGATTAGAAGACAGAGAAATTAGAAAATGTGGTTCGTGCTGGAAGAAGAGGTAAACAGGACAGAAATTGTGGAAATCTGCCAAGTTTTTTTTTTTTAACCCTAACCCTAAATGCAAAGATGCCACAAAGTAATGCGCCACAACTGACTTTACACCATTCTAACAACAACAATGCAGGAATATTTCCAGAAAAAATTAAAAAATACGACCAAATAGCTGAAGTAGGCCTGAATCTGTACCTGCCAGGTCTTGTTTGTACATGTCTAAAGCTGTTTTGACATCAAAAGTAGGACAAATTTTATGACCAGGTTAATGAATCCATAACCGCACCCTGTGGAGAGCCAAGCAGATTGTTGGCCCTGTCATTTTGAGACCCAACAATAAAAACACATGAGCCAAATGACTCAAAAATGAGCACAAAGAGCCCAAGGAACACAAAGCAGAACAGTATTTATAAAGAAACCAAGTGCAACAAAAACCCTGCAATAATCTCTTCACAGGCTTAAATATGCTCAAGACCTCTCCAGTTCACATATTTGAAGGTGTGATCACACCTACAGTTTGTTTTCTTTGGTCTGAACCAAAGTGGAAAAGTTTTCTGTGTACTATTTTTGTATTTGGTTCACTGCTATTCAGAGTCACCACAAAGATCCACACAGATACACACACACACACACAAAAAAAAAGAAAACAGACTGTGAGTAACCAGCTTATGGCAGGAAATCGGGTAACATGTTTACATGTGTTACCTTACTCTGGTTATTCAAAAACCCCAGTATACATGCGCTCCCCAATGATCAGGTTTCCCCTCCTCTTGCAACAAATCACATCCAGCAGAGAGCCCCGCACAAATGGCCTCTTATGAAGATTTCCCCAGGTTTCAAAGCCCCAGAGATCCAGCTGCCTTACCCAGATTTCTCTTAATCATCTCTCATCCTGATTATGGAAACAGGCTTTCTCGTTTACATGGCATTTGAAACATCAGATATCCGACCAAACAGCAAATAACCTGATTATGAAAGTCAGGGTTCCCACACTCGAATGTAAAATCCCATGACTTTTCCATGACTTTCCTTGACTAAAATATTCAACTTCTATAACCTATATAAGCATTTGACCAAAATTTTAAAAGAGAGGTCTTATTAAAGATCCTCATTCTGTTTTATTCTGAGGGGGAAGTGAATATATTTGGCAAGTAACTAGTTACCGATTTTTTTTAAATGAAGGCGGACAAAATTCCATGATATTCCATAACTTATTCCAAGAAATTCTTGAATCTGGAATAGACTTTTCAAAATTCCATGACTTTCCAGAAATTCCATGACCGGCAGGAACCCTGTAAAGTGCATGTAAATTCAGCGAATGTATGACAGCAAGCCCTGCTTCACTTCAATTTTGATAACTTGTTCGAGATTTTGGCAGCAGAAGAGTCAAAACAAATCTGATTCCAGACCCTGTGACTTTATCGAAGTTCGATGGACTCGTCTGAGCTCTTACTGACCTTCTCTCATAGTTAAAAACACATGAAGAAATTGCTGATTATGACCACAAGTCCAGACTGCGGTTAGAAACTGCAGGCTATCACATGTCAACATCTGTCTACACGCAGCAATAAAACATTACTTTGCTTTATCGCCGTATGGAGTTGATCGTTTCCTGTGGTCGCTTCAGATTTCATTCCCACTCCTAATGAGCAGCACTGCCGGTCTCTTGTTAGAGGACTGACACATTTTCAAGTGTCGTTATTGGATATCAACTGAGTTCAAATGGCAGTGCTCTCACATGGCCAAACCAACTGAACTAACGAAGTCTTTTTTTTTTTTTTTTTTTAACCTCATATGAACTGCTCCAATCAAGCTCAGTGTGAAGGCACTCTGCTTTCTTTATTCGCAATTAACAACAAGTCCTGTTTATGATACAGGGAGACTACAGAAGCTGGGTTGAGTGTGAATCAGATAAAACCTGCTCAACTATTAGCTGTTTTTTCACCACATCAAAAATACACACTTTTTCCTGTTTTATACATAAACTACAAGCCAAGTAATGCATTTCTATTAATAAGTGCATTTTATAGTTGAACATAATGTAAACCTGACACCTTCTTGGAGACACTTTTCAACCGCTAATACAAATCAAAAAGCATCAGTTTATGTGCGGAGAAGTTATTTTCAATGGACCTTCATGGTAAAACTGTGAAATGGTCATTTAAAGCGCTCAAATAAGAAGAATCTGTAGTTTTGACTCACCAGGTCTCCACTCATCTTCATCGTCTCCATCGTCTTCCTCCTCATCGCTGATGTAGAAGATCTCTGCCTCCCTGTTCCCTCTCTCCAGCTGCTCCTCCTCTTCATCAGACATGCTGCTCTGTAGGCTGCTGCTACCTCAGCATGGTCCCGCCACACACACCTGCAACACACACACACACACACACACACACAAATAAATGAACCAAATCCTAATATTAACCATAAAGCCAATCCAAACCCAAAAAATAACCTCTTAGCAGCAAAATGTCCTCACTCTGCAGGATTTTCATCATCTTTCTACCCTTGTGAGGACATCTGCTGCTCACAATTGAAGTAAATTAATGCTGCAATTATCAAAATGGCTCAGGGACGATTTTAAGTGAGGACTGTTTAGACTCTCTATGGCTCTCACAGCCATCTGAGTCCCTAATAAATGATGTGTTCATTGCCCATTTTTGTTTTAGCTGTGGCTTAACGGTCTGTGTTTTGACAATTTCACTTATTGTAGCTTCAATTTATTACAATTTTGATAATCAATTACTTGGTTGTTGTTTGTCAAGTATAAAAGACATTTGCTGATTCCAGCTTCGCTAAGATCACTGAAGTGCTCAGATTGTTTTTTGTTTTTCTTCATTAATATCATCATAAAAATGAATATTTTAGGGTTTTTTTGGCTGCTGGTCAGACTAAGAAAATAATTTGTAGACATCACTTTGGGTTCTGATCACTTTGTCAATATTTTTGACACCTGATAAACTGAAGTATCAATCGATTAACAAGGAAAAAGATATTAATCGTTTATGAAAATTATCAGTTGCAGCCTTACTGTCAATGTGACCCATGTGTGTATTATCTACTGTGTGTTCGCATACATTTTCACCTATACACATTTCCATACATTGGTTCATTTGTGCGTGCGCTCAGATTTGTTTGAGCATCATATAAGCAGTCGACTCCGAGCTGTGAGTTTTGTGCTTAAAATAAAACCTCACAGGGAGTTCCCAGTTTAGGTCCGGATTAAAATCAAAGCGTCCCACATGTAGACTCTGGTTCCACTCATCAAGTGTATTCTGATTTCCTCCCTGCTCCTCTCCCATCTGTCGCTCAAGTCGAGGCAGTTTGAAGCGTTTTCTCCAGAGAGGAGAAGACGACGGGAAAGACGGAGAGAAAAGTCTCTGGGAGGAGAAGCAGACTGTTTTGTTTTATCCTCGCTGCACCGATCATCCGCTCCTTTTTCTTTGCAGTTTCACATGTGATAACTAATCTCTGTTCAAAAAAGGTGTTTATCTACACCTTCATTCCCACGCAGACGCAGCGAGGAAAGAGACACACACACACACACACACACACAAAAACACAAACAAGAAGACCAAAGGCTGCTGTACAGTGTTTGTCTGGTCCCAATTACATTTTGTACAGGCTGTTCAGATTTTTTTTTTTTGGCAATATTTAATATGTTAAATTCGAAAATTAATATGCAAACAAATAAACAAACAAATAAATGAAATAAAAAAAGAATACTTTTATTTATACAAAATGACAAGGGAATATTGCAAGTGTAAACAAAAAGATCAGAGATACTGTCAAACAATATTAAAAATAATTGAAAAAAAAAAACTAGGGAATCATCTTTATCACACAGGAGAGGTAAAACATGGATTTACTGATATCCAATATTCTTCTATATGTAGAAACTGTCAGGGAAATGGAGGTAAATTAACATCTAGACAGCCAACTATGGAAATCTGAGAGGTTTTTCAACAGGCTGAGATGTCACATAGGTTGTGAGTTGCGCGCGCACACACACACACACAGACACTTCATACGCACCTTTAACAGCGAATACCAGGCTGCTGTTCCTAAACAGAGTTTGGTCCAACAAACAACACAGACTATTGAGACAGTCTGCAGTTTAATGGTGAGCAGTTCAAAACAGGAATTTACCAGGACTGGCACATCCTGTCTTTGTACTCGAACTCAAGTCCTGTCTTTTCTGTAAACAAGCCCAAAACCATTTCTTAGACAGACCTGCACTACTGTCTACTCACACACACACACACACACACAGAGGAGGAAGAGAAAGAGGCCCACACACAGTCCATCCCTCTTAAAGTCAGTAGACAAACAATAACAGGCAACAGAGTATTTCCACTGTTAGAGAGGAAACAGAAATCTACTGCTACAGGTCAAGAGAGAGAGAGAGAGAGAGAGAGAGAGAGAGAGAGAGAGAGAGAGAGAGAGATACTGAAGGGGGATCAGGTGGCGGAGGAGTTGTATCGGACTGCATTTTCTTTATTGCATTGGCTATATTCGTTATTTTAAAAGAAAATCAATAATGAAATGCACATCTGCTTTACTCCTCTGACATGATGAATTCCATGAAGCTGATAAAACGTCTCCAAATTCCTGCCCAGTACTTCCGGCTCCTTTACACTGAGTGTGAATGTGAAGGCTGTGATCAGATGAATGAAAATAAAGGGTGAGTTTAGACACCAGCTCACTGACCGCACCCTGGATTGTTGTGATCCTGTATGGTAATTGAAAAAAATTAAAAAATCAATAGATTGACAGTGAGAATAATCCTCAGTTGCAGCCCTACTTCATTCACTCATTCACTTGTTGCTTCACTGATTAAATCAGTTATAAAGAAAAGTCTGAGTATCTGTCCAGTAATACATCCATTTATTTACTTTCATTACTTTTGACACTTCAGACAAAACGGTTGATTGAAATAAGTCAATGCATTGATCAACAATGACAGTAGATATTATTAGTCTATTATACAAGTTTATTTATTAGAGATGTTCCATGTTTCACTCACTATTTTGAAATTTGAATGCACATGGATGTTCCACATTGTTCAAAGTTGGTTTAAACCACAAAACAAACCTTTGAAACCTTTGTGGGTCTATTTTTCACATCGATCTGGTTTGTGTGAACTTCCGGGCGAAGCTGCTGCGGCAGATTTCTGATCTGCTGCTTCTTGGCACACGAGAACGCGGCGGAGATTTCCTCCACGGCTTACAACGGGTCACATTTGGAAACAAGACGCGAGGAAATGCAAATGAATGCGGGCAACAATCTGAGGCCTTTTCAGCCGAGGCGAGGCGAGGCGAGGCGAGGCGAGCGGAAGGGGAAAAAAAAAAAAAGCGAGGCAGGCAGGATGAAACACGGGGCCTCGGATCGGACGCATGAGAGAGGTGAAGAGCTCTCCAGAGCGTTCGGGATGCTTTTAAAGCTCCGTCTCTCGGCAGCGTTGAAATTACTCTCACATTACTCACATGCTTTTTTCCTCTGTGCCAGAACAAAACAATCATAAACTCGACCACAAACAACAGGCAGGCCCTTCATTAGCCGTGATGGTTTTGGTAAAAGCAAAGTTTTGTTCTGATTATTTCACAGCGCTGTCATTTTGTTAAATACAGCAACAGTTTTAATCTTTGTTCTAGGAGAAAATGAGAACAAACAAGATGATTTATTACTATTATTACCATTAAAACATCTTGTTTGCATGTAAATCAGTATCAAACAAAACCTCAAAACTGCCCCCAATAAAATGGGTGATTAACAAATAAAAAAGTGATTTTCCCAGTGATCTTTCTGCATTAATGAGACGAGATAATAAATATTAATCAGCGCCTTGGTTATCGGTGTTTCACTGTGCAGCTCTGAGTCAAAACCTTCCCTCGGCCGGTGGTAAACAAGAATTATGTTCTTTGCTGACTCACCTGGTTAAAAATAAGAGTTTTAAATAATAAGCACTCCTACTCAGATAAGCCCAGACTTACAGTAATATCTCGCCAAGGCTTACACTTGATTGCCTGCCAGTTTACCTTGCATAACGTTACACACCAGATTATACAACAGGTAGTTCCAGCCAAGCCACCCAGTTGGTCTGACAGGCTTCACCGCCTCATTTTACGAGAACCATAAATCAAACCGGGCTCTGTTTCACGGGCTGGTCGCTGAGCCTGAACACCGGTAACCACGGAGCTGGTTTCATGAGCAGTTCCCAGACGTTTTTTCATGTCAAGGACCCGCCAAATAAATCTGCATTAGACCATGAACCCCATTTCACAAGATTCAACAAGATCATGGAGCCCGATGTTCAGATTTGTACTGTTAAGGATGCACTGATACAGCACTGATCCAATCTATTACTTTCAACGGTGTAGGCTTGAGCAATACATGTGAGGTCAAGAGAAAATATGTGATAAAAAAACAACAAAAATTCATTAGTTCCCCACCCCTCCATTGGAGACACACAGGCTTCTGTGGGCCAAAAATGCAGAAAATGAAGGCGTTTTACTTTCATTTCTGACATGTGACTCGATGACTTAATTCATCCATTCACTCCCTTACCACAAGTCCACTGGTTTACGCTCTCCTGCCTTCTCATTGGCTGATGAATTCACTGAACCTGAAGTCAATGATGAGCCACCTCTGCTGCATAAAGACCCAGGAAGTATCGACCCAGTGCCGTGTGATCTTAACTCATTTACTCCCATATTCAGTGTCAAAATCTTTAAAAAAAATCTGCAAGTGGGATGAGATAATCCCACTTGTTTCCAATGCAGTTTCACTTGTTTCAGGATTTTTATAAATATGGTATAAATACAGTATAAATATGTTGAAACAAGGCAGATCAGCACACTAGGATCAAGAAAATGACACTTTCAGAGTTTTTCACTTGCTAAAAGAAAAAGGAAAAAAGATTTTAAGACTGAATTTGAGAGAAATAACCTTGTTAAAATGTGCATGTTGTACATCCTATGTTGTAACTTGACAGTTAGTCACTACTGTAATGTTTGGGGAAGATTACTTGCTGCCTCCTGACAGTTGATTGATTCTGTAATCCCGACTGTTGGAGCCAGGTTGGCTGTTTTGTTTGTGGATGTGGGAGCGCTGCAGGACTCTGCTGCCACTGGTGTTCAGCCTCCTTTACTGCTGTTTTTAGTTAGACGGGAAGATTGGATTTCATTTCCATTATTTTGTTTTTGAGTATTTTCTGTTTCTGTCAGCTCTGGGGTTTATTTTTTATTTCTGATTCTGACCTTCAAGCTACAGCTGCTGTTAATCAACTCTCCTCACATCAACGATAAACTTTTTCCCCTCAACCACCATTATTTTCTTTTTCCCCCCCTGGACTATTTTAAGGTCATAACACAATATTCCCTTTCAGCTGAGCATCAATGCCAGTATCATATCCTCGCATCCCTAGAAATTTTAGAAGTACTGCAGGTGAGATAGTACCAGCAGGGTCGAGAGTTCAACATATGAACACCACAGTCCTGCTTACACACACTGTCCTCCTGCAAACATCCAGGGAGTCAAATCATAATAATGCATTTAAACTATCACTCAAGTACCTCCACTGCTCTGCTGATCCCCCAAAGGAATTCATTTATGCTCTTTGCCTCTTAAAAAGCTCTATCCACATAATTATATTTACGGTTTGCATCAGCCTAATAAAGTGGTTTCAGGGGATTTACTCTGCACCACGACCCCGGGTCAGGTACATAAAACACCCTAAAAGTGGTGAGTTTTGCCTGGAGCCTGAAGATGGTCTCCCTGGGTTTAAATTTGGGGAATTGCCGCTCACTATAATGAAATTAAATGAGGAGCAGGAGTGTGTTTGGCTCTGTGACATCAGTCCTTGTGAGACATTATGGATGATATTATGAGTGACTGAATATTTTGGCAAGCAGCTTCTGGGTCTGATAAGAAACACACTCACAAAAATTAGAGCACAAATGCAAATGAAAGAAATAAGTGGAAAAAAAACTCTCACTCACTCACACACACACACACACACACACTCAGAAGCACAGGTGAAACTTAATGTACAGTCACACCCAACACAATAAGGGTGTGAACACACAAAAGGAGAAAAAGTGCTGCCGTGAGCACTTTTTGTGCCGATATGTAAAAACAAGAACAAACAAACAAACGATCGCGTGACCCATGACTTGTAACCATAGCAACGGGCCTCTGTGTACTTGGCTCAGCTGATTTCTGACTTTACAGACACTGTTTCCACCTGAGTGCCAAGTGCCAAGTTCAACACTTTTTAAGGAGCGGCCAGATGCCAGGCGAGTTCAGACTGCAAAGCGCATTTTGTCCAACAGGGTCTGATGGCGGACACAAAGACCTCTGGTAACGCCCACCAAGAGCCCAGACCACGCCCACTTCTGACCACGCCCACCTCCAGGAATGCCCAAGTTTGGTGTGGTGCAGGTTAGGATGAGGTGGGCGTTTCTGAAGGTCTGTAGGATTTCATGTCTCATTTTGACTGAAATCCGGGATCCTACTCGCCTTCTAACTTCTTATAACAACCTCTTCTATATAACATCTTTATGCAGAGAACCAAAAACAAACAAACAAACAAAAAAACATGTTACATGTGTTCACACCCTATATCTGACTATTTTCCTCTTCCTGTTCCTTTTTGTTCATGGAACGTAGAAAATTTTTGGTAAATGGTGTCTGGATGTGAAAATGCTGTTTTCCTTTGCATTGTACGCTGAAATAAGTGAGATAAATGATTATGAAATTGAGACGAAATTAAATGTTACTGCTGCATGTATGTACTCATGCACAGGGCTAAAGCCAAAGAACAGGAAGAGCCTGAACAATGACACTATAAGATGATTTCAGACGTTATCCCATATGAAAGTGTTTGTGGTCCAGATGTGGATTCTATATCATAACATTTACAGATGTCATTTTTGGCTGAAGCAAAATCTCAAATCATGCCCATGACCTTTAAACAGCACAAATAGTTACAGTGATATTTACTAATGTATGTTGACTACAATGCCATAGAGTCTGCATTAAACCACAGATTGCCTATATGGAATAAAAAATGCGTGCACTTTCCAACATGGTGGGAAAAAAAACACTTCATGAAGAATTTAAATTTGACCTCCAGTTTTGCTCATCCATAGTCAAGTTTCACCAAACTCCTGCAGACATACAGCAGGGTTACGTCCGTTCTACAATGCATAACTTAAAGAGTCACATCTCGCCAAAATCCATTTGATTCTTTGCCATCTAACTTTATGTAACTTTATATACCAGAGAAAATGAGGCCAAACATTTCTGCATGTTGGGCCTGAGGCTGTAATATAACTGTTACATAACATAAATGTTTGCTACTTTGGGCAGCTCTGGATTAGTTTAGCATGTACAAGACATTTGTGCCATCTTAGTTTACACAGTCTTATCACTCTAAAGTAATAGTGACATTTGCCGTTGCTGCCATATTACCAGAGTAACATTTAGCCAAGGCCTGTATTTAAAGGCTTTTTCACTCCAAAATTCAAGTCTGGAAGAAATTACTCCCTGATATTTGTCAGCAAATATATCAAATACACAAATGACTCAACTTTAAATTACATATACTCTGTAATAAAACATCCTAAGATGACTCATGACTTTATTAGCAACCCCATTACACGCTTCTATGCCAGCAATCATTTTGCAGAAGGGATCAAACTGTGCTAAAGCATACAGCATGTTTTTACAACAGCTAAGGTTCCTGTCACTGGCTGACTCTTTGCTTCCTAACTAAGCAGAACTGCCTTGAACATTAACTAAAAAATAAATTAATTGTGCAGTACAGACTGTTGTAAATGTTGAAATGTCCTGTGTTAACCCTCTCACCTTAGATAACCTCGCAGGGTGGGCCAAGGAGCGCTTCCATTTTTTCATTTTTTTTATTCAGTCAGCAGTGCATTACTTCCAGACGGGCCAGGCAGAGTGAGAGGCAATTTAAATTCAATGTATACTGAGAATGGGATGCTGATGAGGGCAAAATATAAAAAGGCACAGAGGGGAGAATAAAAATATAAAAAGGGGCCGGCGTGAAGGAGCATGAAGGAGATGGACAGAAGGAGGAGGAGGGGGAGGGGGATGAAAAAAAAAGAGAGAGACACTGCAGCGACACGGGGGGAGGGGAGCTGAAGCTAAAGGGTGAGACTGGGAGAGGGGGAGGAAGGGGGTTGTCTGTCTGTCTGGTGTCCTAAAAACACCCCACATGTCTGAAG
>OMLF01012454.1:6054-22586 GCA_900302615.1 Holocentrus rufus | reverse complement strand
GTTGATCTTCAGTGTGCTCTTCAGTTGTTTCTGGTTTTGGATGCTAATAGTATATCAATGATGATGAAAATATGCCAGTCGTGCAAAAATAAGTCAGATGGGTTTTGTAGTCTTAGCATTCTACCATACATAGGGGCCAGATGCACACGGTAAGGAATGAGACTAATGTAACAATGAGCACATGCATCTTTAATATGTGTGTTATGTCTAAACATATATGATACTGGCATTACTGGGATGGTCCCATGTAATATCACTATTCTGTTGGGGAATTGCAGTCAGATATAATAGGGAATTATAGGGAACAGCTCCCTACTATACTGGATTTGTCTATACACTCTAGCCTAGATTTACTAAAGTGTTTTCAGAGTTCAAAGTCGGCTTGAGAACTTATCATTGCAAGACAATCTTCTTGTGTCTTTGCACACATTAAAGGCTTTATTAAATTGGGGCCATAGTGTATAGATAGATATGTAACTGTCTCGTTTTTCATAAAAGGTGCATCATCATTGGTTCACTAGCTTGAGGTCCTTTTCCATCTTTTTTACAGTCATCCAACTTTGTCCATTTCAGTTTGACAAGCATGATTCTCGTAAAGCCTGTGTAGTAGTTTGTCTTATCTATATTTGTGCTTGGGTTTTCATGTTATGTGTTGGGTCTGGTTTTAGTTGATTCTAACATTTCTTTGTGGTGTTTGCAGTGGACAAAGGAAGAAGGGCTTCGCCAGGCTGCTGCAGCCAATCAGTTCATCCCGTTGAACACCAACCCGAAAGAAGTCCTGGAAATGAGGAATAAGGTGGTGTAGCTTTCTGAATTAATCTTTTATTTCAAGTGCCTTAAAGGAATACCTTAAAGTTTGGGGCAAAAATACCCCTTTTCCAACTTATCCAGAGTGAGACAAGATGTTTGATACCATTTTCACCTCTATACATCCACTGGTTCAGTTCCTATGGTTAGCATTTCATGCTAGCTTAGCATAAAGACTTGAATTCTACTGTTGTCAGTAGCCTAGATTTGTCAAAGTGAAAAGAAAAACCTAGACAGCTTCAGAGTTGCTGTAAGATTTTTTTTTTCACTTTGATGGAGCTCGGCTAATGACTTCTGTATACTTCAAGTTTTTATGCTAAGCTAACATGAAATGCTAACCGTAAGTACTGAACCAGTGGACGTACAGAGGTGAAAATTATATTAACATCCTGTCAGTGTGGGTAAGTCTAAAAAAGGGAACTGTGCCCAAAACATTGGGGTATTCCTTTGATGTCTTGTAATATTGCTCTGTTTCCTCCCTTTGGTTGTAATAGTGGCCCTTGAAGATAGTAGTTGTCACATTTTGTCAGTTTTCTTCTGAAGCCTTAGAAGACACTTCTTCTTCCTCTAAATGTGAACTAGATTCCATACAAGGCTTCCTGACTTGTCACTTTTGCAAAGAGCCAGGTTATTCATTTGTCGATGCATTGTGTCTCAAAATTCCCCCTGTCTGTCTGTAGATCCGGGAGCAGAACCTGCAGGACATAAAGACAGCAGGACCCCAGTCTCAGGTTCTGTGTGCTGGCACCGTTGTGGAACGCACCTACACCCAGGTCAGTCTGTGAAGTCCCCACATTTGAGCCGAGCTACTGCAGCTTTCCTGAACTGGACATGAATATGCATCTTATGATCCTGTTTAACATTTTTCACAGTTCCCTCAAACAGTTTGGTCACTTTTGCATCTTAGTGATTCTAAAGCTCTGTCCAATTAGATGAAAGTGCATTTCTGTCCAGGTCTGGAATCACCCCTCAGACAAATGCAGCAATGTCTGAATATTATGTTTGAAGTTGTCCTGAGCTCTGATCTCCAATCATTGCTGCTAGTCCCTTAACCGGATTGCCATTACAAACTGATCCGCTGTAATTTGGACCTGCATCAGTTTCCGAAGGGTTAACTTCACTGCCAGCAAAAGAGAGCAAAAATGTCCTCCATGTTGCATCTGGGAGCATGGGGTGACTGTGTAACTGTGACGTTATTCTTTAACCACAGAGAGTGTCACTCTGGCAGGTGAGTAGTTTGTGGGCGAGGTAACCTCACACTGCTCTCACAACCTTCCAGCTCAGGTTGTGTCCATTTCCCTCAATTATTTTTTTTTTGCCATGCGTTTTTTTATGTGTGTTTTCCCCTCTCTTTTTTGTTTATAAGAGTGAAGGCTGTCCTTTGTCTCAGCGCTTGCGGGCTGGTCATTTTGATCTCATGCAATGCTACCTAAATCCCAAATACAACTCCCCCTTTTATTGTGCATGCACTATTTTACTTTTAGCAACATGGTGATATGTTCTCCATTTAACTTCACCATGTTGCTTAGTTACTAGTGCAGTAGATGGGGGAACTTGGGATTTCTTGGAATTTATCCGTTGAGTTCAGTTTGCATGATGTATCCTCCCATTCTTTGAGAGCTCTTGGAGTTCAGTTTTTCCATAAGCTGTAGTCAGGCTTGGACTGCTGCCTGGACATTTAACCTTAAAACCCATGAGGGACAGGAGTTGGGCAACTGAGTGAGCTCCTGATTTGTGTTTAACTTGCATCTTGCATCAGATTGTTCTGTGAGATGGGGTACCAAAGCCTTGACAGAACGCCTCATAAATATTAATTGAAGCTGGCATTGATCGGGTTGTTTTGTTGTTTAGTCTCAAGTTCCATGAACGAACTAGCACCACCTTGTGTGGATCATTTGTCATTACAATGCATGATCCTGGCTATTTGTTTCATCGCTGCAATGCTTTTCACATCCCCACTGCTCTTTCCAGCTTAGCTCTCTTTGCATGCAATTGGAATGTTGGTGTGTGTGTTTGTGTGTGAGAGAGTGTGTGAGAGAGAGAAGGTATGGGAGTAGTGGGTGCTGGGGGTGTGTTGCAGACGTGTGCATGCATTTATGCCTGCCTGAGAGATTGCCAATTTGAATGTGCCAGTGTTTAAGAGCTGGGTTGTGCCCCCCTCACTGGGTTTGCTATTGCAGGACGCCCCTCGGTCTGACTGTACGGACACTATTGATGGCCTCGATGTGTCCGAGGGGGCCTATAGTCCTGCTAAAATTAGAAAGGTACTTACTGATACAGTCATAATGACGTCTCACCCTGTATTTCATATCATCTCCCAGTCATCCCTCTGCTCCTGCACGTAGGCACCTAAAATATGGATCTGTGTAGATAAAATTTATTTTGAATATGTGTTCCAAAACGAGACCATTGTCACTCCTGAGTTATGCTGACCTCCGTATGGCCGTATCATCTAATTTATCATGTCTGCTGCCTTATGCATATGAGAGCCTGAGAATCTGAGATGAATTTTAATCAGGATAGTGCAGAATTGGCCAGCTAGGACCCCTGTGACAGATGATAGATGGGCATCTTGCTGTCCTGGGTGGGTCTGCAGAACAGATTTTCATCATTTTCCCAAAACTTGTCACTGCAACTTGAGGTGGCAGTGACAAGGACAGACGTGAGATCAAATGATGGTGACGTTGAGTACATTTTCCACATATGAAAATTGTGTGAAAGATTAAGTGAAAACTGAAAGTATGCTAATGTCGGGAATGGGAAGTACAGCTATTGCTGTTATTTGTCAATTTACTTCAATCATGACATTTGCTTCACCCTCACTAGTCTCTGTATTTCTGGTTCTGCACTGTTGGCTTCAGCTCTGTCAAAAAACTTGGCCGTGTTTTGGCTTTTGGCTTTTGTGTAACTAACATTTTCTTCATGGAATGAAAAAAAAATCCTGCTCTCAGAGATGATTCGTATTGACTGTCTGAAGTCATTTGTTTTTTTCTCATCATGTGTTTTTGCTAAATTTAAGTACAGACTCTTATCCCAGGAGGAGACTGCGCAGTCTTTCTCTCATGATGATCACCATGTCAGAGTAGTGGTTTATTGTGACATAAATTCTTGCCATGTCTGGGCTGAGAGAGGCCATACTTCACGTTTAATCTCAATCAGTCAACACACACTGTCTCTCACAATCTAGCAGGTGATCATGGAGGAGGACTGAAGGAGTTAACAGTATGACAGTGAAGTGTGCACATGGTAGGAGCTGTCACACTAGTTTAAAACCAAAAACACAATGTCAGAGTGTCATGGGCTGTCCTGTGGGCCAAATGTAAATTCTTTGAACATGTCATGCACGGTTTAAAAACGGTTTAAAAAAACGGCCAGATGTCTTTCATGAACTTCATATTTGGTCACAGCGCTGGGAATTTGTCGGTCAAATCAGGCTGAATTCCTGTAATTTGACCCCAGCATTAGATCTAAGTTGTGTGCTGAACTTCACATTTATTTGTTTATGACACTGATAATTTTACCCATGCTGCATAAAGGCTTTGTAAATAATTAACCGCCTTTGATTTTTTCAGCCATGTATTGAAACCATAATAGATTAACTTAACTGTTTGTACGCCAAGAATTTGCTCTGTCACTAGTTGTGTTTATTACAGTATTATACAAATCAGTGGAAACAGACTGCTCTTACCTTGACGTCTCCTTCTGTCTTTCCTCTGTGTGTCCTGAAGGGGGAGCTGGTGACAGCGTCCAAGGCCATCATTGAGAAGGAGTACCAGCCCAAGGTTATTGTTAGCAAGCAGGGGCCCAACCCCTTCACCAAGCTGACCGACCAGGAGCTGGAGGAGTACCGCAAGGAGGTGGAGCAGAAACAGAAAGGGCCTGAAGGTAACGCCGACCAGAGGAGTAGAGAGGATGGATCTTCCTGACTCCTCTCCCCTTTTTGCTTTGTCATTGCTCTTTTTACACCCTGTTGATGGGATTATAATCAGAACAGATGACTAAACATTTTGTCTGCTGGCCACAGTAGTTAGCTTGTGCAAAATTAACCAGACTGGAGATTGACATCCCAAAATAGACTGTTGACCTGTTAAAATGTTATCATAGACAAACTTACCAGTCACAGATAAAACTTAACTTTAGCTGTTTTTTTTGTGGTGATGTCCCATCCTTATTTGATTATAATACACAATGACAGGCCTAACCAGCATTTGTATCAACACAGATGAGGGAGAAGGTGGTTAAACAACATCACAGTATGTGATTTTTTTTTTTTCTTTTTATTATCTTGAAAATTGCATTGGAGGACAAAGAAATATCTGTAATGGATTTCCTTTCAGGGTCACTGGTCACTTTGTCTTAGTTCAGCAACACTAACAACACTGTTAAGACAAGATCTAAGAGAATAAATCCTCTTTTGCAGATAACACAGGCAGCATGTTGGCAGAACATGATGAACATAGAGAAAGCACGAAATTGAGCATAAATTGCTACTTTGTTTTGCAGCGTGAGTTCATTATTTCAGTTCACATACATGTTATATATCATCAGTTCAAGTTAGCAGGCTGTGTCATGTACACATACCTGCATTTCTCTACTGTGTTTTAAATGTGAAATTAATCCGTATGATGTTGCTATCCTGTATGTGAGAGAAAAGCAATATTTGTGCAGTGTTTGTCCTACCATTAAATAGGCCGAAAGTTCTTAGATTTATTCAAGTAAATAACAGATAATAGACACCGAGTCAAACAAGAGCCTGTTGGTGTACAGAAGTTATTCTACATCAAAGTGATAGCAGCTGGTCCGTTCACTATTTCTGCAAAAGCTAACTATAAATAGTTCGGTTTTGACACTTTACAAGTTACACACAAGACAACAGAAATATGTTGATATTGTTACACTATTCTGTTAATGGCAAGATACTATTGACACAGTTGTCAGCTGATGATCACTTCAGTCTCTGACGCTAAATAACAACATCCAAATTAATTTAGGCTAATTATCCCATACAAAGTATTGCCATTAGCCACCACATGCAAAGACCAAATGAAAGGCAGCCAAGTTATGTTGCTCGCCCGGCACACACACACACACACACTCATTCACTCACATACATCCCACCCCTCAGTGCAGGCACCAGAAAAGCCTCAGTGTGAGGAATCAGCCACCAGTACACAGCTTCCTGAGCATGAGGAGGTAACAAGAGGGCAAGCCTCTGCCCCGTCACCCCCACAGTCTGTAGCCGCACCGCAGCCTCACGACGACGCCCCCGTCTCAGAGAGGCCCTCCACACCGCCTGCCACTCCCACCGTGCCGGCGCCGTCGCCTGCGCAGGCCTCTTCCACCCCCTGCCTCTCCGGTGAGGCCGAGCCGGCCCAGGGGGAGCAAGAGCGTCCCGTGAGCCCCGAAGACGAGGGTCTGACAGCTCCAGACTCCCCCCACAAGGAGTTCCACTGTGCCGTGCTGCGAGCCCTCAGCAGGGAGCAGGCGGTGGTAGACGCAGCAAGGGCAGATCAGGCCGCAGGTACACCAGATGAAGCGGAGTCATGTTGAGCTCTGGCCTTCCACTCCCCTCCTCCCTGCCCCAGCCCCGGCCCGTCTCACTACATGCTGCTGCACTGGGCGTCTGGGATCCCTGCCTGCTGTGTCCTCTCCTTTTCCTGGGGGTCTGGAGTCTGCTGACTGTTTTTTTTTTCTACCGTGTGCAAAACACCCTCCCTACTCACAGTTGAATCTCCAAAGTCTTTGCTTGATTTTTTTTCCATCCCCTCTCACTGGTGTCTTCTGAAAAAAACAAGGCATTCGGAGCTCTGTCAGATCAAACCCTCTGGTCCAGTTTGATTGGACGAGGAGCTGAGGAGAGAGGATGGGAGGAGAAAAGCAACTGCATTTTGAGATTTGAACCCATCCCCTCCTCCAAGGCGTCCACTCCTCTTAAATCTGAAAGCTCTTTACAGTACGGAGGGTTAAATGTGCTCACTTTTGATTTTGTCTAAAATCAAGCGTCCAAGTAGATCTGTGATCCAATCAGAGCATCTCACGTGCCGAGATGAATAAATGTTGTCTTTGTTTTCCTCCTTCTAACCTGTCCTGGACATATCTCCATCGTTGTCCTTTTTTTTCCTGGAGTTTTGCTGTCGTTCTCCTCCAAACTGAGCCTCCCCCTGCTGTCTTTCTGACTGACTACTACAAAGACTAATAGTTGTCTTGGTTCGTTGGGTTTGTTGGGATGTTTAAAGGTGGAGTGGGAACTGAACTGGGAATTGTTTTGAAAAGTGTTCTTCCTCTGATTTTAAGGCTTTCTCTCTCGTTGTTGTCAATGTCCTATCCTGCTCTTTTTATCCATTGTTGGTGTTAACAAGCAATTCTCTGAGAAAGAAAAGGTGTGATGTGATAGAAGTTTTAGCCAGTTCATCACTTGAATATTAATGATAATAATTTTTTGACAGAGTCTAGGTTAAATAATTCAGAGGGCGTAAATAGTAATTTATCTCTGTACTCTTTATTCGACTACTCGTTTGTAATTGGTTGTGTGTTGACATCCTTTCAGACCAGGAGCAGCTAGCAGAGCCTGAGGAGGAGGTCAAAGGCCAGAGCCCCACCTGCACGCCCCCCAGCACTCCCATCAGAGCAGAGGAAGGTAGGTTGGCCCGATCTGGTCCTCGCCTGGCCCGGCCCAGGGTTGCCTCTCTTCAGCATGGATTTCTCTGGGTGGTTTGGAGTTTCTAGGGCCAACAGAGGGAATGCAGGCCGCCCTGCCCTTCATGTGCCTGTCTGTCCTGGGGTCATGTGGTGGTCTAATAAAACTACTCTAGGTGCTGTGCTGTGTTTGACGTAATAACAGGCCAAGAGGTTTTCATAGGCTTTTTGAGTTGATGCTGCGAACAATGAAAAATAACCAGAGCAGATAATCTGCCAGAACATCTAATAGACGGCAGTGCAAACAGTGCATTTGCAAGGGTTCATGTTAGGAGAGAGATGATAGTGAAATGATATATTAAAAGAGAAAAATCCTTAGTTATTGAATAGTTTCCAGATTCATTATAGCAGGGACCCCCATGCAGACTTTTTCAGCGTTCTTTTTCTTTTTCATTTTCTCCCTCTTGGTCTTTATTACTATTGGATTACACCTACATTACAAGTATCATCCCAGATGATATGAGGGCTGGCCCCGCAAACCAGGAAGTTATAACAGGAAACAGGAAGCTTAAAATGATAATTGGCGTTACTCTAACATACATTTCAGGCTTTATTTTTGTTTGAGCTGTAGGAAGTTATAGTCAGCAGGAGCTAGAAGAAGGAGGAGGGTGTCAGCTTAGATCCCAGGTGTAATCTAATATCCAAAATGTTGTTATTTAACATATGTCTCTCAATGTACTGTATCCCCTCTACCCCTTCACTTCCATTCTCCATCTTTTTGGAGTCTCCCAAGAATGGTTTCTAACCATTCTTTTTTTTATTTTTTCTCTGGTGGTTTTTTTTTTCTCTATTTCACATTTTTATTTCCTTTTACTTTAACACGGTGCCTGTGGTTTGACCTGCATAGACATTTGTTTCTACTTGTGCTTTTTCTTCTTTGTGGCTGCGTTTACAATCAGGAGATGGAAATGCAAAAGAGTACCTGTTGCCATAGTAAGTATGTACTGTTCCACCTGGCTCACCACCCTCCTACTTACCCATCACCCCCACGCTTGTGTTTGATCATCGACCCTTTCCTTGCATGGCTTCAGTAGTGCAGCTGTTCTGTGGTCTCACTAACCCATCGGCCAGGGTTTAGGACTGATCAGTCAGTCTCACTCGGGTCTCTGACTTCCTCAGAATCTTTATCCTGGTGTTGATGGGGGTTCTTTCAGAGCTCCTCCCTCTCTGATTTGCCTGTACTCAGAAATCCGAGTTTCCTCTTGAAAGGGGCTGATTACAAGAATTAATTGGGCAAAAGCAGAGATTGTCGAGGCATTTCAAAAAGCATTGACGGAAAGAGAAAAAACATGATTATGTCACACTTATGCTTAGACCTGATTCCAATAATGTTTTAATGGCTGCAGGTTAAGGAATAGTCTAATTACATCATATGATGTGAAGAAAAAAAATTAAAGGGAAAAAAATCCTAATTTCCATCAAAAGGGCAACCATAGTGTTTGCAAACTAATGATCAGATGATCAAAATGAAATCTCCAAATGCATACTTCAGTCAGATCCCAGCTGTTTATAGGATAGTTCCCCTCCCATGTACCTTTGTGAGGGTGAGAGTGGAGGAGATCCCTGAAATAAGCCTCACAACACACAGACCAACCTCTTACTTTAGGTAACCTCTCTTTTCTTCCTGGCATTGACCCACTGTCTACTTAACCTACCTATCTTGCACATAAGCACATTTTACCAGTTTATATGACTGTGTCCTCCTGTATCATGGATTGAGCAGGTAATGTTTTGAAAATGTTACATGTTACTTTGTTTACAGATGAATCCTTTACCAGGTACATCAAAGCTTTATATGAGTGTGGCTTCAGAACCAAAATGGCTTTTTTTATTTTGGCTTTGCAGAGACTTGCTATTGGTTTAGCTTGAAAGACGATGGCAGCCCAAAGCTTGGCTTTGTGGTGTGTGTGGTCTCCATTTATCTGTGTGTGTGTTTTGCCTCACCTTTAGTCTGAGGGACACAGTATGCACATGAGCTTTGTTTGTAGCTCAGTCTGAGATTTGAAATGAAGGTTGATGTAATGTTGAGCATTTTCCGAGGTGTCGCAGTATTTAAGTGGTGGACATTTTGTGTCTGTGGCATGTAAGCAACAAAACATGACCAACGCACTAGTTGTTCTGCAGCTGACTGCACAGTGTGTGCTTGTTGTACTTGAGCTGAGGCAGTGGTTTGGTTGCTTTTTTTGGCTACTGATCCCTGGAAGTCTACTAAAACAGACCTTCTGGATCCAGCATCCTGTTTTGGCTTAACTCTTATTGCTGGGAGTATTGTAGTATGGAAAGAGGCATCTGCCTCTTGACGCAAGGGAAATTGATGACGAGAAAGTCATCAAATAAATATCACCCAGTATCAAATTTGTAGTAGTCAAAATTAATAGTTGGAAAAGTTTGGCAACACTTGCACTGCTCCTTAAATTAAAATTAGAGCGGAACATTGGCACAGACAAAAATGTCTTTTATCTTGCTGGTCAGTTGTTTCAGTAGCACATAATGAAAAAGCATGCTTAGTCAACCTTTAGTCATAATATACATAAATAAATGAGGGAAAAAATAATAATACTGATGATTTGGTGAAACATTCCAAGATCCATTTCTATGCAGATGATTGATAGATAGATAGATAGATAGATAGCCCTATTTATTGCATTGTATTTTGTTGCGGAAATGTGTGGTTAGTTTCTATACTCCCAGCAACTGGACTGAATTGCAGTAAAATGTAACATTTTACTCAATGGTAATGACTTACTGGCTCCTGTGAGGCTTAATTTGACTCTGCTGTTTGAGGGCTGCACCAGTTTTTTTTTTAATCCCCTGACTTGTGTTGTTTTCCTACTACAATAATACGAAAACATTTTAAGTTGCTGTTTTGTAGATTTTCATTTTTGTTTGTTTGTACACAGGGTGCAAATGAACACGAGAACAGCACTCATTAAGATTTCCCTGTATAAATAAAGGTAAAATTAAAAAATGCCATGTACCTTGACAGGCTTGTCAGCTTTGAGAATAAAAAGAGTCAGAAAGTCAACAATTGTTTTTATTGCTTATTATCATTCCATAAGGTAAGAAATAAGGACTGGTGAGGAGAAATGCAGTGCATCTTGGTTTTGTATATGATCTGATGAAAGTTGCCAGTAGATGATATGTATAGCATGTTTTTTAAGAGTGTGAGTCGGTGTGATTGTCGCTTGGAGAAGAGACTTCTGTGAAGACTGATTGTAAAAGAAATTGGCTCAGCTTAGTGTAGCGGGTTGATGTGAACTGTTCTTCTGTTGCTCCAAGTCATCAGTCTCAAATTGATGGAAGTGAATCGGTTTCAAACATGGAAGCTGTGCTGGTATAAAGTAGCTGTGGTGACACGTAGTTGGCTTTTGAAGTAAAACAGACGCGTTTTTGGATGATTCAGTGATCAGTTTTGTAGCAGCCTCACTTAAGTGCGAGCTCAGCACACGCAGACTTGACAATTTGTCCTCCGAGGTAAATGACTCTCCTCTTTCTCGTCCGCCAGAGTCCTTGCCAGAGCAGACCTATAAGGACGAGAGCGACGCAGCCACCCTGAGACAGACCCTTCCCGATCTCACCCCCGACGACCCCTCCGATGCCCCCGCACTTCCTGCCGAAGACTCCGCCCCCGCTCCCGTTGCCGCGGACGCAGCCGAGGGGGAGGAGCCTGCCGACGCCGGCGACCAGGAGGGCGACGAGTCCCCCAGCAAATCGCCCTCCAAAAAGAAAAAGAAGTTCCGCACTCCTTCCTTCCTAAAGAAGAACAAAAAAAAGACAGAATCCTAGATTGGCAGACGTCGGATCGGTCCTCAAGGCTGGCTTCCACCTCTTTTCTTTTTTGCTTTTTGTCCACTACCATTGCACCATTTGAGCAAGCACCACTTACACACATTTATGCTTTTCGTTGTTTCGATATAATTTGTCTCTGGCTTATTAACCTGTTCCTCCTCGTTAGCGTGTGCCAATTTTGTATACAGTGTAAAAAAAAAGGGTTGACTGCTTGAAGGTTTTTAATTAACAGTGGCTTTTAGTTGTGAGTGAGTGATATATTCTGTCTTGTCCAGTTCAGTGGCTTTTTACGCATGTGTACTTCTTCCTGCCCACACAGTGGATGTGAGGTTTAGGTTTTTATTGCCCTCATTTTTTTAAAAGAATATTACTAAACTATTGTAACCACTAGAATGTATTGGGATTGTATCAAAACATGTCAAGTGTCTTTTAAAAACAAGGAATGCAAAAAGAGAAGCTTGTATCCTCTCATTTAACTGGTGGTAAATTCTGACAGTGAAAGCTACAAATTGCATAGTGCTGATTTTAACCCTTTAGAGCTCAAAATCCACCCACGATCAGGAAATAACAGCGAACACAGCTTTAACTATCCTGCACAGTGCTTTAGATCTTCACATCACGCAGAAGGTTGTCTTAGCATTTCACAGACCAGATCCATTAAAACCGCAGTCTGCCGTGCAAAACTGCAATTGATATGAACCCTGTCCAACATCATTAGGTTCTTGTCGATAACTCCAGGGGTGACACATTCTGCTGCTGGGTGCAAGTGCCGCCCACAGTGGCATCATACATGTTGTTCAGTGTGAAGGAATGTGTGGGGGGGGGAAAAAGGAAAATTTTCAGTTTCAAATTTTTTACTAATCCTCTGACCTCGCCTTTTGTTCCCCGATTTCTCCCCATCTCAGTCAAAAGCAGAAACCAGAGACAAATGTCTCATGTTGCATATTTGGTTTTATTGTAGATTACGAGACACATTTTTTATTTTATTATTATTATTTTTTAAGCTTTTTCTCACAAATTAGATTGAGCCATTATTACTTGCTGTGAGAAAGCACTGTGAACCACCTCCTTTTATAAACCATGGCCTGGGAACTCTTACTATGGATTGCTTTTAGCTGTCACAGTATATGATAGAATAGGTACAGTTATTACAAGACATGTAAATGATGACTATATTGCTGCATGACCCATCACGTGTCAGATCTCCTCAACCCGGACTTTCCCGTGTCAAACTCCACTCCAAGCAAATTGACTTTCTCAGTGAACATCTGTTTTTTTTCCAGTTGCAGTCAAGACACTATGGACATTGAAGAAACAATTCTGTTTTTATGCCATTGATGTGTAATCAGTGGTGTGATTGCAAATCGGCTGCGTTTAAGGTTACAGGGCATTAATACCAAGGTCACCCTCATGTTAAGCTTCATGGACTGTGTTTATCCATCCTGTCACACTGCTTCTCAAGGGTCAGTGACCAAATTCCCCTTAGGTATCTAATTCACCGTGAACTGAGAGGCAAAACTGATCTTAGCCTTGATCTTAGCGCCTAATGGGAAGTTTGACCTAATCTGAGATGTTTGATAAACGCTGGCCTTCGTTTGCACCACCACAGCAGGTGATGCATTTCCAAAACCACATGCAAGCTAAGAATGTGTAAATCCTGAAGGACTGCATGGCATTAGGCTGCTTAGAGCTTGTACCGTCATCTACATGACTGTAACTACCCCTTTTATATTTGCTATATTGTGCTAATAACAATACTATAGTCCTTTATAGTCATGGTTTTCATTTGAGTTTGCCATAGGTTTTTTGTTTTGTTTTGTTTTGTTTATTTCCATCTCACAGCTATGCTGATTTGTATTCTCTGTCTGAACTACTTCCCATTTAAATGTCTCATCATTATACCATCTAAAGACTTATTACCACCGCCTCTCTATTTTTTTTCATGGTACTCTCTTTTTCAACCATGAATAAAAAACACTACCTTGAAAACCATTTTTGTCTGCATTTTGTCTGATTGTAGTACTCAGGAAGAATGACAGTTTATAAATCATGTTGAAATATTGGTTGAGTGTTCATTTCAAAAACCTTCCATTTACTATAGTAGTCCACTAAAAACAAACAGGACATTATCTAGACAGATTCCTGTATCCACATCTACTTGAGTCTGATTCTGATTTTGACTTACCAAATATACACAGACATAGATAAAAATTAAGAAATACAGGGAATTATTTTTGAATAAAAAGTATCATTTTATAAACACTCCAGGGGGGATAAGTCCAGGGTTCAAAATAATTAAATTCATTACATAGCATAAACTACCACTGAGTAGAACTACATTAGTCTACACTATCCAATCATAGTTCACAGTTCAGAGCCTTACAGCAAACTGTTCTTAGGTAAAAGTAAGGCAAAAAATGTTTCAGGGAGAATTTAAAGGCTTCTACTGATTCAGCAGCTCAGATTAGGAGAGTGGATAAGGATGTCCTTGTTTCATGGAAAAAGACAAACTTATATTGCATATACCTCTGATTTGTATACTGCTTCTAGACTCCAGAGATGAAAGCTGGCTTGTGCAGTGTCCTACTTAGTCTGAAGATGTCACTGTTTTTCTTGTGTGCCTGATTTTGAGGTCCTGTCATGATTTTACTGCAGCAGCTGGGGTCTGCATGTTGCTAATTTAATAGTAGTTAATAGTACATTTTTGTCTCATTTTGACAGATTTTGTACAGAAACAATTAACAGTGATCTTAGTATGTGTTAATATTGCAGGTGTTGTGTATTGCTATGGTATTTTTCTACATTTATTACATCAATCATTACTCTGAGTTTTCACTTATTGACATTGCTGATTAAATGCAAACTACTGTTTTTATTTACTTACTTGTTCATTTTAATTTTTCCTTAAATCAGCCCTTTCCGAAAATCTTTTTAGGCCATCATCTTTCCAACACTAGGGGCGCTGTGGGAAAATGATACCGGAAGTCCCTCTCGCACGGTCCTTGTCTGAACTTTGACCCCAGACTGACTGCACGCTGGATACTTTCAATGGAGCAACGTGGATAGTAAATAAATAAATACTTGTATGTTAAAGCCAGTATTGCCATATCGTTACTGTTTCATGGTTTCTCTCATCTGGACTTAACGACGCAAGTCTCCAACACAGCTGAAAGGTAAACAGGGGTTTGTGACACGTTTGTTTACTACCTAACGTGGGTGAGCAGTTAGCTTATGTTAGCTAGCATGAAACTAGTTACGATGAAACTTTTCTGATCCAGATGAGATATTTTGCACCGTGACAGCTTCTGAATGAGTTAGAAATCGATATAAATCAAAGACTGATAGCAGTGGTGAAAGTAGAGAGAGGATGAAACAGCAGGATAAGCATCATCTTCGGCTTGCCACAATGTTTTTGCAGATAAAGTATAACTTTGTAGCTGCACGGTTCACACGGGAGCATATACTGTATATGCAGGATATACAAATGCAAAAGTCCATCATTAACTGATCACATTTCCATTTAGGTGGAAGTAGCATGCCCAGAGTGTGATCATGTAAAAAATAAACTCGATGTCAGTGTTGGTTAATCGGTCCACTGCTCTGCTGCAGATGGGGAAGGCACCAAAAAAGAAGAACCTTGCTGACAAGGTTCGCAAGACCAAGACCTCCACTGAGATCAAGAACAACCCTTTTGAGGTCAAAATCAACAAGAAGAAATTTGATGTTCTGGGGAGAAAGTCGAAGCATGATGTGGGTCTACCGGGTGTTTCTCGATCCAAAGCCATCAACAAGGTAAGAGGTTAGGTCTTGAGTAGTTCAAATGTCTCTGTGTATATAATTCGTTCATGGTTTGTAAGAGGGATAAATGCATTTCCACTGCTATCTTACAGACTCTTTGCGATGGGGATAATTTTCACTATTTTGTGAATGTTAGTGCCTTGACAAGGTAATCAAAATAAAGTGATCCTGAGAGAATTTTACCAGAGGCCATGAATATTTATTTTTCACATTTGAAAATGTTGCCTCTTGAAATAAATATACTTCCAGTTTTTAAGTAATTAAGTAAGCAATGTATACAGCGCTTAATGATTTTTGTGTACCATATTTTGCGTTGCCAAGAGCTTAATACTATGTAATATCATAAATTTTTTTTTCTTTCTATTTTTTAAAAAAGAGATACCAATCGATGTGGTCTTCATTAGACCAGATTGATTTCTCAGTGATGCACCTCAAATGCATAGGTACAAAGAGCATAAATGTGTAATTTTCCCACAAAGGATACATAATTTTGCCACGTTTGCTGGTGTGTGCGTACATGTGTGTGTGCACCTGTGTGCATAAAGTATATATGTGTGTGTGTGTGGGTGTGTGTTTGAGACAAGGAGTGGACATGAGATCATAAATCCTTCTAATATTTGGTTGACAGAGAAAAGATACCCTCCTGAAGGAATACAAACAGAAGAATAAGTCCAACAAATTAATTGATCGACGTTTTGGAGAGTACGATCCCAAGATGGCACCAGAGGACAAAATCCTTCAGAGGTTTGCTTTGGAGAGACAGGTCAGTCAAACAATGATGCGCCCATATTTTAATATGTGACAATAGAGGAAACTGCGATGCTTTCATTACCTTTCAGTGAAACAAGCCTGGCATTCAGACAGATTTTAATGTCATGTTAACAAACTGAGCTATCTAAGGCCATGGCTTTAGCACCACTGGTTTCATGACACATTTTAAATGCATGTATGTGACATTTTAGTTACACGTGAAGTTTGAATACCTAAATTTGTCAGTCTGTCTAAATTTGCTGTCAGTCTTGACAGCATGATTGTTTTTGTTGTCCCTGTAACACCAAAGACTGAAAATTTTCTTTAATTTTTTAGCGTATGCATGAAAAGAAGGACATGTACAACCTGAATGAAGATGAAGAACTGACTCATTATGGCCAGTCATTGTCTGAAATAGAGAAATTCAATGACGCAGTTGACAGTGATGATGAACCAGAAGAGAAAGGCCTTTTATCAGGTGAGTCTAGAAACTAACTTCACAAAGAGATTCTGTGTGTACCCCTTTATTTACATTAGGTCTGTTCACTAATCAGCAAGCCTAGTTTTCAATATTTGGACCTTGACTGAATCCTGTAAAATATTATGAATTTCTTCCCACAGTTTGGATGATCATGAGTCATTAGTGTATTAATTATTTCTGTACTCTTGTGGCGTCCCACCCACAGACAGAT
>OMLF01012453.1:0-36814 GCA_900302615.1 Holocentrus rufus | reverse complement strand
AAAAAAAAAAGCAGGGGAAAAAAAAAAAAAAAGGGAAAAAAAAAGGAAAAAAAAAAAAAAAAAAAAAAAAAAAAAAAAAAAAGCCAAAGCCTCTCTGCTGCATCTCACCTGCTCTGAATCCCTCTCATCATATTACTACTGTCTCAATACATGGGAAAATACTGATGGAGCTGTGGAGTGCATTTACATTGGGGTTTCCAGTCACCAACAAGTGAATATTAGATCGTGCTTTTATTATAAAAATCAATGTATTTACTATTATTTGAAAACAGTTTAGTTGTAATTGTGCCTTTATCACGCGAGATGTGTTTTTCCCTGTAATTTTTACATTTTAAACTAATGTTTTGTCACAAAGCAGCACCCACAACGAGTGTCTGTACAACTTGTCCCTTTATTTAAAAATCCCCTTGAGTTGGTGAGCTGTCACTGAATTGGGTGCGATTACTGAAGTGCCAGACTGAACGGCAACTTGTGGAAGGTGATGAGGGCCAAAGACTGTTCAGGACAAAGCCATATGAAAATCTCCTCTTTCTGCCACTCTAGGACAGACTTGATAGTGACTGCTGTTTCTTAGTCGCCTATCGTTTCACTCTATACTTTTGCTTGTTGTGCTTGTATGTGCTATTGTGCTACATGCCAATTTATTTTGCTGTGTATAGATATTAAAGGTAGGTTACTGTGCCTATGATGAATTCTGCAATTTTTGTTTTACCTTTAATAAATCACTTAATTGTGATCCTTTTGGTGTGTTTGGTTATTTGTAATCTCTATGCATAATCTATCATTTGAGCAAGGGGGAAAAAGGAAGGAAAAGGGACCCAAACCTGGCAGAGTAACTATGAAGAACAATGGCAGGGCTCTCTTGAAGTTATCTTGTGAACACAAGTCAAAAAGATCAATAGTGGCACATCTTCAAACAGCATACAAATATCACACAAATTCAGGAACAAGAAGAAAGTAAGCAGAGCCTTTCAACCTAAACTGGCTATCCTGAAGCAGTGCTAATGACTAGGCTAAATAATTATAAAAGACTGTCGTCAGTGACCTTGTTATTTATAAAGTCTTTATATCTGATAGAAAAGAAAAAAAAATGTTGGCTAAAATTAGCCTGGCAAGGTTTTGTAGCTTATATGTGCCTTTGGTAAAACTCAGCTTCCATAATTTTCTGGTTTCGTTGAATTACCAAGTTAACATTTCAAAAACATGTATTTGACAGATTTGCAATATGTAAAATATTGCATAAGAAACCAATAATATACCATATGAGTTAGTGCTTTAAATCTCCCTCGGTGAAAGCAAACA
Source organism: Holocentrus rufus (assembly GCA_900302615.1). NCBI lineage: Eukaryota > Metazoa > Chordata > Actinopteri > Holocentriformes > Holocentridae > Holocentrus > Holocentrus rufus. The sequence continues at coordinate 35,512 of OMLF01012453.1, read as the reverse complement.
TTGGGAACAAAAGCAGAGATGTGAATCTGGAAACAGGCTGTTCTTGAAAAAGCCTATAGAGCATATTTTATTTTGGTGTCTGGGTATTAATTGCACGTCAGGCCAGATCAAATGTATTTTGTTTTTCTTGACATTGAAATATAAACGTGTATGTAGTGTATGTACTTCTGTTCTTTTAAATCGTGTCGGGAGCCCCTAACCAAGTATTCATGCTTTGAAAAGATAAAACAGGAACACAAACGTGAATAATACCAAAGTTAAAAACAAACAAACAAACAAACAAAAAACACTGTGCACCTCAGGAAAAAGGAAAAGGTAGCTGCAAGCCTAAAACAGTATAAACCTGTTAGAACTAATTTGAAACTTTAATATCCATCAGCAGGAAACAGAGAGGATATATTTAGAGGACGTTTATTTAGTTGAAAAAATTGCTTATCATTATTCTAACTTTGATTTTACCTAAAACACCTGTGTGAGAAATCATTTAACATATAGATTGAAATGTAAAGGTGTATGTTACTCAAAATTAACATTTCTAAGATAACTAACTTGCTAACGTTGCCAAATATCATTTACATGCTTTTGCAGTATTGGTAACTATAGCTACGACCAACCGACAACATCCGACTTCCAACAAGTCACCAACTTGTATTTTGTATCTTGACTTGTATTTTGTGGGGGGAGAAACACACCCGGAAGTCCAAATCATTATGCTGTTCGCTTGACATTGGAGGAAATCAGTGAGTGAAAGAGAGGCATCTCTTATTGTAATCATACCTAGCCAGGACAGTAGCTGAAAAAAATAATCCCAATGTTACAACATGATCGTTGAAGCAGCAACAGGGTGCAGCCAGCGAGTCTTCGGATTATTCTGAATCTGCGGTGCAGCCGTCAGTAGGAACCGACGTGCCGGGCCAGAACCAGGCCCGGACGAAGTCGCAGTCATCATCAGCATTGCGTTTTTGCGACACCGGCGGATCGGTTTGTGTGTGTATACAGGAGCTGCAGGAACTGACATGCAGTAGTCAATAGATACTGACAGCAGTAGAATAATTTTATATTTTTGTTATGCACCGTGACTCGCTATCCGTAGCTACACAGCACGTTTGCCGATGACTTTGCGTACTTAGGCTTTACAGTTGGGATTTAGCTTGAGGAGCCTCCTTATCTGAAGCAGCATGGGACAGTGTGGGTTTAGCCAGAAGCGAGCTAGCGTTAGCTAACACCAGCGAGCTAACGGTAACGGTTAACAACTTTGCTCGCCAGCTACATAGCCTAAACAAAGCCACTAGCTGAGTGCTGGACCTAATTTTTTGTTGATGAAGGGTGTTTATTTTGTATTGCTTAACGTTTGCCACTTAGCTTGTTAGCTATTCGGATGTTTGATAAATGTTTCCGCAGCGAGTCTAGCTACCTAGCAGTCTAGCTAACTCGCTAGCTTGCTAGGTGGCCTGGGTCAACCTCGACAGCCCCAATGAAGGAGTACAAAGTTGTTGTGTTGGGAAGCGGCGGCGTGGGCAAGTCCGCTCTGACTGTCCAGTTTGTCACGGGTACGTTCATCGAGAAATACGACCCGACAATCGAGGACTTTTATCGGAAAGAAATTGAAGTGGACTCGTCGCCCTCCGTGCTGGAAATCCTCGACACAGCAGGGACAGAGCAGTTCGCCTCTATGAGAGATCTCTACATCAAGAATGGGCAGGGATTCATTCTTGTCTACAGCCTGGTCAACCAGCAGTCATTTCAGGTAGCTCATCAGATAATGTCCAAATTATTTCACACCGTAGTGAACCATGCAAATGTTGAAACTGAACGTTATCTTGCTATGTAGTTAATACTTGAAGTCTGCACAGAGGTGTCAACCAGAATTTGTGTTGTGCTAATTGTAGGATGGGATTATGCAGTGAAGTATTACATTTTCCATGTAGACCAGTGGTTTTCAAGAGAATTGATGCACTCATGTTCTCCCCTCTCTTGTTCTTTCAGGACATCAGACCAATGCGAGACCAAATAGTGCGTGTCAAGCGTTTTGAGAAGGTGCCATTGATCCTGGTCGGGAACAAAGTTGACCTGGAATCTGAGCGTGAGGTTTCCGGAACAGACGGCCAGGCCCTGGCCCAAGAGTGGGGCTGTCCCTTCATTGAAACCTCTGCTAAGAGCAAGACCATGGTGGATGAGCTGTTTGCTGAGATCGTCCGACAGATGAACTATTCCACACTACCAGAAAAGCAGGAACAGTGCTGCACGGCCTGTGTGATACAGTGAGGAGTAGGTATGGGCAATTGTGGTCCCTGTCCTTCCCCAAGTTGCATTCCCACTCAAGCTATGCACGAGAGCTCACAAGCACAGCACAGTTGGCCACCCACTAATATTACAAAATGTGACAAAATGTCCCTGGAGTGCCAATGTAAAAATCGTTCACAAGTTTAGGAAAAATGTGACACATGGATGACTGTGTAGTGTTTGAGCTTAGTGTGAGGGAGACGAGAGAATTGGTATTCACTGTGCAACAACCGTTGGAAGTGAGAAAGATGAGTGGGTGTGCTGCTCTGTGCAAACCGTTGGTTTAGCTTGTTATCATAAGATCGCAGAAAGAATGTGGCATGAAGAACACAACTGTCTGAGTGGCACCGGGGCGGGGAGGGAAAAAGACCTAAAGAGCGCACAAGGCAAATGAAGCCGAGGCCTGAGAGCCAGACGGTAGAAACCAGACAAAGAAAGAGGAAAATCTAACATCCTGAAAATGAAATGATCTTCCAAAACAGGAAGTTCACTTTTCAATGCCGCAGAGAAATGTTGCCAGAGTTAACAGCTGCCCACACAGATGCACATTGTGAATTGCCATAATTTTAGTGACATGAGCCAGTTTCTTGTAATAATTGTTTGTGTTTCTCTTCTTTTCATAGATGCATCACTTGTCAGTATCGCCACAGCTATTTTCCGTTTTGATGACCCATGAACCTGGGGCCAACTCTAGTTTGACCCTGCTATTAACTTACCGCAGCTGGCAATGTTTCTACCAATGGGATGGATTTTGACAGTCTACCACAAACCATCTCCAGGGAGAGAAGTCAGTCCTATTTTTGATATTGTGACTGTAGAGCACATTCTACTGCAACCTTTATGGCCTTTGTGGTGACCCAGGATCAAACTACTCTTCAAAGTTTCGAAGACGAACTGATTGGAATGAGCCTGATCGGCCATCTGTGAATTTCAGTCTTTCTTTCTTTTTTCTTTTTTTTTACTCCTGAAATAATAACCAGGAGTGTTTGTGGGGCTGCAGCTTCTTTTTAAAGCTGCTTAATCACTGTATGGTTTATTAATTATTACTTGTATCATGTCTCAAGTTTGGAATCTAATTTTAAAATCAGTATTTCACAGTAATGAAACATTTTTGCTTTTAAGCATGCATATTTCCATGAGCTTATAAACGGTCTACAGATATTTGCTGCCCCGGGTGTAGTCCTTCCAACACATTTTATACTGAAAACTTTGTCTAAAAATATTACTCCCCTCTCAAACACACTACAGCATTGTGAACCCAGCTATTTTTGTTTTTTTTTGTACGTACGTGTCGTTATTCGAGGCATTTGGCTGACACTTAACCCCGAGTGAATTAGAGCGAGTGAGCGGAGAAGGTGTGTAGCCTCAGGATGGTCCAGCAGGACACGTGGCTGTCATGCAGATCAAACCTGTGACATTTTTCGTTAAGGGACAGTCACGCTTTCCGCCAGGCCGCCGTGCTGCCCTGCGTCATACCTTTCAAGAATTTACTTTGCCTGTTGGCAGTTACCTGGGGCGGCTAAACTCATATGAAAATGTGCATGCTCAAAATTGAAAATGTTCTGCTAAATCAACTTGAAGTGATAAGGAAGAGCCATTTCACTGTTTGAGCCTGAATTCTGTCAAACCATTTGAAAACACCGCTTTGGTCTGCAAGGCCTACATCGTGTGGATGCGGGTCTTCCATTTCAGCTTTTTTTGAGGAATGGTCAGAGTGGTGGATGTGCCTCCGAGTGTGAGACGATTCTGAAACGATCAAAGGAGTTTATAGTACATGTTTGTGTTTGACTATATAATGTGAGTTGCTTCAAATCCAGGAGATGCTGATTCTTGTCATCAAATAACTCCTGATGCAATGTGGTTTAATAACAGTTTTGGCCCTGTTGAGCAAATTTAACAATGTATTTTTCTTTTCTTTTCTTTTTTTTTTGGTTTTCTCATGGTAACCTATTTATTAAAAAACTAACGACACGGATAGCCAATTTTAAACTTTTAATTTTATACTAGTTGTTTGCTTTTGTGACTTTTCAGGTTACAGTATATTGTTTTTGAAGCTGAGTATTTGAAGCTGAGAACAGAGCCTTAAATCATTTCTGTTTCAACCCCGTCTCATTGTGTCGTTTTTTTCCCAACATCCACAACAATTGTCTGATAATATTTGTGCTGGCCTTTAGATTTTTGTTGTAAAGCAAAACAAATTACTGTTATACTTAGGTTTCCAAAGTTCTCTGGGATGGATATTTGTACAGAAGTTACCAATCTATCACCTGTTCCTTTATGTAAGGAATAGAGAAACATAATTAATACATTCAAGGGACATACAATCACTTTTCATCATAAAGTATTATATTTGGCTACAGTGAAAGATGCTGGGTGTGGTCAGAATCTACCATTTTCTGGGTATTATCAGTATAAAAGTCACAGCACATTTTTCATTGCAGTGACTGAGAGTTCACGCTTAGATTTTGACAAAATTGAATAGTTTGTCACAGATGTAGGCATCACTACTGTGGCACTGGTTTGAGGTAAACTTTCTCACCCTGTCCCCCACACTTCCTGTGTTGCTCTTTTGCATCTTTTACCACAGCAAAGAAGCCAGATACTCTGCAGAGCGTGGACAAAACTGGATGTGCAGGAACTACTGACCAAGACTTAAAACAGTCAGGCTAAGCTGTTCAAATATTTCCTCTTAAATTTTGACTGTTTGCATATCTTCTTCAAAAGCCTCTCTCATACATCGTTCTGTCCACCGCTGTTTTTGTAAAATCTTAAATGTAATCAAATATGATTCAGGTAATTTCAGAAAATAAGCATAAGAAATAAAACAAATATTAGTCACAAAACATATCTCACACTCCATATCTCTTAGGTAAGTTGAGTGTCAGGTTAATATGTCAGAAGAGCTGGATCGATACATTATTACCAGTATTGAAGAAATATTTTGATTTTACAGTGGTACAGTCAACCCAAAGCTGTATGAAAAGCATTATAAGCTCCACCCCGCTAGGTGGCAGCATGGTGTATATATTTTTCAAATTTAGAATGTTGACGTCATCCGTTGTGAATGCGGAAGTGGACGTGCTTCAGGCTTCAGATTGAAGAGCTTAACACTACAAACAGCCATGAAGACAGTGTTTGTTACTGTCGGGACAACAAGTTTTGATGATCTGATTAGAAGTATCACGTCTTCTGATGCCGTTCAAGTGAGGGCAACAACACTGTAATGTTGTAACTCGTTCAGTTTAATATTACCTGCCGTTAGCCGTGACGTTAAGCCGTGCTAGCTCCCGAGTGAAGGGGGTACAGCACCCAATTTGACAACAAACTACCCGTGTGTTATTCCTGTTGTCTCGCTTATTACAGTAAAAATATTCGAGCATGTTCACTCTAATGCTAAAACCAGAAATCAGGTCGCCGGGTTTCAAGTTTGGAGCTGTTTCATAGAAAATGAACATGGAAAGATGATGAAAGACACTCGTTGGGCACTCAGGGGGAATGGAGAGTATATTTTCTTGTCCCAAACCCACAACACAATAGAATAAAACCTGTCTCACTGTAAAAACGCGACCATTCATCAGTTTGTTGTTCATGGGTAATGGAGCAACTTTAACTTCAAGTTACTTGATGGAATTAAACACTCAAGTCTCATGGTTTCTAGCTTGAGTATGGTTTCATGGTCAAAAATAGGCCTATTGGTCTTTTAAAACGGGGATAACAGTGGTCTTCTTGTCTGATGTTAGTCAGAATAGACTGAACAGATGTTTTTTGAATGAATGCCTCAATATTGGTATTCTAGGAATGACGGTTCGTGCTCTCACAAATTATTTACGCAGGGAGGTTTTTGATTAAGAGTCATTAGCAATGTGGATATGATGACCAAGCAGGTAGAGGCAAATGACAGGACAGCTACAGCAGTCGAATAAGTTAAGAAAATTGAATCCCTTTACAGTAATGCAGCCTTTAAGACCAGGAAAAACACTCATGCCATAAAACAATATTTCAATATCACGATTGATATCACAATATCAAAATATTGCCCAGCCCTAATAGTAGCCCATTGTTAACTTCCTTTTTTGCTGCCAACAGGCTTTAAAGTCTCGAGGATATGAGCGTTTGGTTCTCCAGGTTGGGAGAGGTTCGCTTCTTCCGGGTCCAGACAGCTGTCCACACATCAGACTGGAGGCCTATCGGTTCAAAGATTCCATAGCAGAAGATATCAAGGCTGCTGATCTTGTCATCAGTCATGCAGGTGTGTGAAATATAAATAACCACAAGAACTTGGCCACCTGTTGCTTCTCCTCCTCAGTACAGCTGGCTCAGTGTTGATCCTTGCAGGTGGAAATAGTGGCTACACTTTTATTTGGCCACACTCTTAGCTGTAATTTGACATAGATTCTTTTTTTTCCACATTCAACTAAATCAGCTGCAGAATCCGACCACTGTTGACTTTATTCATTTATTAATTCATTCCATGTGTAAACCCTGGCCAGATGACATTCATGGCTACCTAAAATTAAAGATGCATCTAAAAACATAAACACAGTTATGCAGTACACATGAACACCCATGTGGCAGAGCATGTTGCAGAGCATCGGAAACATAGTGTACATAGGCAGATGTTAAAACACATCAGGATACAATTCAGAGAGCAAGCTGACTTCCGTAGGATATTCCATTGTGTCTGATGATGACTTCCACATCTGAATGTTTACAGTGCCTTCTTTGGTGTCTGGCCAGCCCAGTGTGAGATACACATGTTTGCAGATGGGACATGTGTCGCTTTAGATACTGCTTGTCGACAACGATGTGGCTTTTCAGCAGTTTTTGCATCTTCTTTACTCCTTAAGTTCTTTGTTTTTGTGGCTGTAGGTGAACAAGATTTTTCAGCTGTATAGGCATGTGAGGAGACAGAAAGCTTGGTAGAGGACAAGTTAGGTGCAGAGAGGGAGATAGTTGTTTTGGAGGACCTGTATCTCAGTTTGGCAAAGACAGCCTCAGACTTCCACTGACAGACCACCTGTCAGACCACGGCCCCATTCAGTCCAGTTGCAGATATATTTCACTGAGGTCAGAGGTGAAGATGTGTGCAGGGGGATTTGGTTACAGTGCCACAGAGGCGGTGCAGTCCTCAGTGGCACTTCTTCACTGATGGACGGTTGATTCTGATGGTTTCTGTTGGATCCTCCGTCTGCAGACCGCAAGCAAACAGATTACGAGCAGCAGTGCTGAAAAAGCCACAGGACAGTATTTACAAAGCAAGCAGACCATATCAACAAGGTGCCACAGTACATATAACCAGCAAAGATGTGGATAGAGACATAAGGCGTATTTGATTATTAATGAATCAAAAGACTGATATTTATTACAGTGTTTGAACTAGGGCAATAAAACAGTAAAAATTATCATCACAATATGTTTTCCTCAATATAAATATAAAAAATGTTCAATAAAATGTTGATAAATTTCAACAGAATTATTTTCTGGCAGAAACACAAACAGCCCATCATGTGGCAGGAATAGAGAAAGGTAATAAATGAGCTCTCTGTGATCTTCAGATTTCACTCAGAAGCCAAAGGTAGCCTTTAATCGTGACATGCTAATTATTTGATATATATTGAGATAATTATTGGTATCATGCAAAATACAAAACACGATATATAATTTTTTCAGTCGTCACACACAAATCTCTGCACACTAAGGTCCATGCTCTCTATAAACAATATAATTTAACAAAACCTTACTGCACATTTAACTCATAGTCAGATGATACCTTTGTGTTTTCACACAAATTCAAAAACTGCATACTGTACGTACACTTTGGAGAAAAAGTTTGATGAGGAAGTGAAGTTGTGGTTTCTCTGAAGAAAAATGTGATTCATAAAGTTTGTCGGTGCGTCTACCTCCTCACACCATCACACAGATAAACAATGTGATATTGTCAAATATGACAAATGTGTGAAATCATTAATTATTATGTATGAAAGTGTTTATAAGGGTTCTGGAAAATGATTGTAAGACTTTATGATTTTCATGTGAAAATGTACGGGTAGTTTTGATCTTAGTACCATATCATTTTTTTATGAAGATGTGATCTTAAAGGAAGGCAGTTCTTCATTTTGCTGGGGCGTTGGGTTGCTTTGATGGCTGTTATGAGAGCATGAACTGTTTGGGAAAAAAGTGTATTAAATTTCTCAAGAAAAACTGAGTTACAATCATAAACAAGGATCTTGATCTTTTTTTTGTTCCCCAGGGGCAGGTAGTTGTTTGGAGTCCCTCGGTGCCGGGAAGCCGCTGCTGGTCGTCGTCAACGACAAGCTGATGAACAACCACCAGCTGGAGTTGGCCAGACAGCTTCATGTGGACTCTCACTTGCTGTACTGCACTTGCAGGTCGGTGTGTGTTCCCTCTGTGACGTTAATAAGATGATATTCAGTGAAGCAGCAGTAACGTTTCTTCTCCTCACACACATTTCAGCACCCTGACAGAGACCCTGAGGACTATGGACCTTTCTGTTCTGCTGCCCTTCTTACCCGGACAGCCGAAGAACTTTGCCAACTTTCTGGACAAGGCTCTCGGTGTTCAATGAAACTTGCTCATTTTTAGCCAAAATGAAGGATGATCACATTAAGAATATCAGATTGTCGTATAATTTTTATTGGTAAGACGTGACGTTTAGTTGTGATTTTGCATTTACAGATAACAGTCATGCCTCATTGAGACTGTTGAGATTGTAAACATACTCTGATGTGCTTTGTTTTTATATACAATGAATTTTTAATAATATAAGCCTAATTTCAAATCACTGTGAATGTTTTGAATTATTTGTGGACTCATTTGTAGATTCTGGTTCTTTAACACAAACGTTAAACAAATCTTCCCCAGCCTGGGACATTTGAGTGTAATACTGTAATCGAGACGGCCTCTCTGTCATGGGGACAAACACCGCGTTTGTTCAGTTGAACACAGCGGGTAGAAGAAGCAAAGACAAAGGGCCATGTAGTCATCAAACCACCAGTGAAAGTCAGCATTCCTTCGTAAGCTCCTGACCTTATCGCTTCGTTAACACGCAGCATTTCACAGACTCTATGAATCAGAATTCCCGCTAAAGATCCTGGTTTCTGGGAGCTCCTCTGAAGTGACGCTCATCCGTGTTAAACTTGAAGGTAAGCCACTGTGCTGCTCGGCGCTGTTTTCGGTTGCCATGGCTCTCGCTGGCGGCGCTCTAGTGTTCATACTGTCAATACATTTCATCCCACAGACGGTGAGCGGCCTCTCGCCAACATCAACTGCCCTCTGATCCTGCTGTTTCAGTGCGTGAGAACAGAGATTGGCCCTCCAGATCCAGGTGGGAAAAAGGCCAAGGTGTTGTGATCCGGCTGATTAAAGATACACTTTACAAGCACTGTGCTAAATCGTTCATCTTGGACTTTCTATTATGCAGCCTTAAAACAACAAACCATAGGTCCCTCTTCCACTTCCACCAGTGCCATTACTCAAGTTTATCTGATGATTGCGATGCCAGAGGTTTTATGTAGGTAAACAGTAGAGGCTGTAAATGTGCCGTGCTGTGGACTGTGTGTTGCAAGTTCTTAAGGCAAACATCTCATCATTTAATTTCCTGCAGACTCATAGCTGCGTACATGCTGATACTCCTTGTGAGGAAGCCCGGCATTGCACTTCAGGCAGAGGAAATCCAAAATTGCAAGAAAGAATTTGAGCTTATGTAAGCACAGGGGTTATTCAGTCAGCCGAAGGTCATTATCATGGAGTTTAAAACTGAATAGTACCTAACATATGGAGTAAACAACTTCATAAATATTAATTCCAGCTATTTCTATCTATTAAAAAAGGTGCTCAAAAACAAATAATGTGTACAAATGGACTGATATAAAGTCCTGAGGGGAATTTGATTAATTGATTCCTTTTATTATCCCAAGGTGGAAATTATTTTTGTGCCCACCAGCTGTCAAATCAACAATAAATACATCCAAACAACAGTTTTAACATCTGTAGATTTGCTGCATCACAGTAAGGGAGGTTGTACCAAATCTTGCCACAAGGGTGAGATAATGTTTAAAACTGGGGGCTTGTGGGCTGACATCATTCGTCCTCCCAGCCTCATCCCACCATGCAATGCGGACACAGCAGTCCATGTTTTTTTGCCTGTCTAAACTGGCAAGGGCGCATGTTGACGTTTGATGGCTTTGCATTGCAGGGAAAGCATGAAATACGTAATGACTGTAAACCACAGGCCGCCATCTTTGTGCACCTGACCCATTTTCCAGGAGACAACTTTGCATGTGATGCCAGGTCATGTGATTCATACTTGAAGTGGGATCCTGTGTGTACCTTGAATACCTTCCCTCTAACAAGTCTGTCTTTAGAGCAGTGGCACAGAAGGAGGATTTTAAAATGTTTTCTTGGCAGTAGATCAGAGGCTTCAGCATCTCACTCAGTAATTGGACTGTATAAGACTGTGGTGAATCGTTGCACCTATGTGGAAAGTGTGTATGTGTCTTTGCAGCCTGTGAACAAAGGTGTGAAATCATAACTGAGGCTCGGATGTTGTTTGCGTGTCTTGAAGGCACTGATCAATATTAGTTTTCTACCTTGTTCAGCTTGTGTGGAGCCACAATTTGGACCCATGCAAGAGACTTTAGATTATTTGTGAAAAAAAAAAGTCCTGTTCCAGCCACCGAGCGAAGTGACTGTATGTCTGTCTTCAGGTTACAGTAGCCTCACTTGGCAGAGTTGTTGCACAGGAAATGATGCATGAAATGCTGCAAGTTAACCTACTTTACAGTTCAAGCCCCAGACAGTGTTTAGAGTCATCAGGGAACAATTTTGTCCACTGATCCCAAATGGCTGGGAAATCAAAAAAGTTCACCAGTCACAATCACTTTTATAACAGCAAATATTATTTTCAGCTAGAGCTAATAGGAAATACAACGTCTCCTACTAAACTGACTGGTTGAAATACAGACTGTCCAAACTTCCAGTATTTATTTTGGCATGTTGTTAATTTCCCGGCCTGTAGTGTATGTGGCAAGTTAAGGTAGTTTTATGAGATCTACAAAGTGTGTGTGAGCATAGAAACTGAGGTGAAGTTTCAGTGTCAAGTGTTTCGACAAGAGCGGTAGAGGAGAAAAAAAATCACAAACTTCCCTTTTAGGAAATTCCCTCCCTCTTGTTTGTGAATTTCTAAAGAAACCAAGGAAGATTCGCGCAGACACACAGACACACAGACACACAGCCATTTGCAATACCGGTTCTTGTCATTTACCAAAAAGTGCATCTGCATCTGTCTTATCTTTCGTCATATTGTTTGGTATTTGCTTGAAATGAAGGGAACTAAATGACATTACACAATAAAATAGTTCACTTTTGCCTCTGTGTTGCATCAGGAAATACTGTGCCCAGCTGCACGCTCTCATCTCCAGCAAGGTGCTGAATCATCCAAATGATATTGCAAGAGTAATGATTAAGTAATCCTGCAGCATTCCCATAGATAGTAACTTATTCCTGTATGGGCCAGATATGCTTCCAGAGTTTGTGGTTCAGTCAGTCAGATATCTAAGTTCAAATTCAGTCCACAGACTAATGTTTCAGTTGTCAAAAAAAAGTTGTGCCTTATTAGGATCATCAAGAAAACATGAATGTTAACTAGCAAGAAAGTGGCCAGAATTAAGAGTTTAGAAAGAACATTTAGAATATTAATACTGCAGTGATTACACTCTCAAATGTTTTCTGAAATTTTATATCGATAAACTTTTACTAGTTTTTTGTTATGTAGCTTCTGAAATGTGGGGCAGTTTAGGACACATGATAATGTGGTTCATTTCTTTTCTTGTGTCTGACATTTAGTATTAAATGTTATGTACTTCAGAAAAAGTCCCAAGTGGTTCAGAAGTTGCGTTCTTGCCTGAACCTCTAACAAGCTCCTAGGTTTGTTTTGGACTGGTTCTCCATGCTAATTTTCAGTATGTCTCTCATGGTGTTTTGGGGCACTGCATGTTAATCTAATAAAAGGGCTGTTTGGATGTTGGAATAAGTCATCTGTTTTTCACCAAAACTTCTTCAATCAGTTGTAATCCTTTTCTAAACATTGTACGTTACTGTTGCTTTAATTTATCTATTTTCCTGTAATCTTCAAACTGTTTTATTGTACCATGTTTATCAGTCCTTTCTCCCACTGAAACTGCACACGGCTACAATCAAGTGGCTGTGGCTGAATTTAAAGAGGCACAAAGGGGCTTGTTTGAACTTTTGTGATCCAGGCCTGATCTGTATCTGGCTGTCTAAACACGGTGAAATCCAATGAAGTCTGTTTTATTTCAGCTGTAATTTTTGTTACTTCTAACTTTATACAGCTAGAAGAACATCAAATCTGTGCCAAACAGGGTTAAAATTAAACTGTTTGCCTTTAAATATAACATATTACTCCCGTACACATCAATTCATTGGTGGATGTTTGGCTCCAAAAGTAGAGGATTAATTTATCAGCAATAAGCAGTTTAAAGACTGCTGAGAGATGAAACTTTAAGATTAAACTGTTTGTGGGGAAAAAATAGATGTCTTTTTCCACTGTTCATTAGTGATAATAGCTTGCATAGTAACATTAACCTATTTTCACAAATTTACTCCATGCTGTTTTTAGATTCAATTTAAGTTTCTTTGCTGTAGATGCATTGAACAGAAGTTTCCTTTTAATAAGCAAATAATTTCCTCCATTTAGTCTCCACCTCTCAGCTTTTTGCTAGCAACTAATGCATCTTCTCTCTAAAAGGACACGGAGTCCTGATATACAAAAATAAAAAAGTACAAATAATCCTATTACACAAAAATAAACTCTTGAGATTTAATAACATTAGTAGTGGCGTACACTGAGGTTCTACGCAATGAAAGTCACACACCTGAAGCATGGCATCGTTTAAAATAAACTGTATGCAGCTGATTGTCTTCAGAGATGATGGTAAAGGTCTGGCTGAAGAAAATGAAAACCAAAATCGAAGATGCTGTTAATTAATTTCACTGAAATTAATGAGATGATCATGTAATTGTCTTGTGGGTATTCTGCCACAAGACAGGGAAAACATCCTGTTATGAACCAATTCAATGCGAATACATAGATTTCTGACAAGGAACAAGAGTCTTATTCATTAAGACTAGAATGGACTGAATAAGTCCATACAAAAAGTTAACAATCGGGTGAAACCAGAGGGTCAGTTAAACAAGCCCTCTATCCAAATGGTCATTTGTTGTGATCACATGGCAGAGAGACTGCAATCAATGAATCTTGTTTACTTCAACAGCAGAAGGGATCATCAAACTTAACCATGCATGATGCAACTTTCTTCTACATTTGGGATGTTTGGTTGTGTGTGTCTAAGAGCAAAAAGGGGGAGATTTTTCCCCACTTCCACCCCACACCTGCTTCCACCTTGGAGAGCATATAGATCTGGGTGTTTAATGTTTGCTTCCTATTACCCAGACCATTGCTGGATATGGCTTTGGAAAATCAACTATCAGTCCCCCTGGAGTCCAGTTACACTTCTGTTTTATGTGTTTTGCAACATATAATCCAATTTCAGGCTGTAATGTGTAAATATGGCCACTGCCAGAGCAGCATACTTTCAGATCTTTGATTTTCAGAAACCTGAATCACCAATATGTGAATGTTGTCTGTTAGAAGACTTGCTTGCAGACCAAGGAAGGCATTACGGCCTAGACTGGAGTCTGGTATACTCTGATGGGCATAGTTATTGAATTCACTTGTAAAACTGTTCAGCCTCCACGAAAATAGAGTATGCCAGAATTTTCTACTTCAAAACAAATTGTCTCAGAAACTAATTTTCTGTGAGTTTGGTAGCCCTACCCTCCCTCTGGCCTGTTTTTGCCTCTCTGAGCCTGTTGTTTGCAGATGTTCATTAGCATTTGGATAACCCTCTGTCAGCTGGCCCCGCCCCCTGCGCTTTGATTGGCCACACTGTTACTGGAGCTGTCAGCGAGCCTGGAAGGTTTTCTGCTCTATGAGCGCTGCTAGCCACAAAGATCAGCTCTCAGCTACAGACTCCTGTAGAAGGCTTTGCCTTTGTTAGCTAGCTTGGAAGGCACCAAGAAAGACAGAGCCGCATCCATGCACTAGCATACTTTTTGGAAAATGATCATCTGTACGAATAAAATGGAATACCCCCTTAGAACCCAATGCCAGCGAGTCCAAAAACAGGTAAGTTAAACCTAACGTAAAACGACGTCGTTAAACGTAGTTGGGTTAACGTTACTGTTTTGTGATAATTAAAGCTAGCGGCTACCTAGGTTAGCTTCATTCTCTAAGAGAAGTACAGACCAACGTTCATTCATTTGCCGAGGGGATTTTTTTTCTCCACAAAAAATAGCTTAACCCTTAACCAGCTCTTACATTCAGCTGTCATGTTGGCTTTTAACTGCCTATATGGTTAGCTAACAACTAGCATGATAAAATATTAACAGCTTTTTATTTTCTGTAAACTTTTTACCCAGTAACTTAGTACCTAATAATTTTGAAGTGGCAAGCTAGCATAGCTGTAGCAAACTTATAACTGAGCTAACTTAGCTAACGGTTTATCCAGCTGACCAGCAAGTGTTCAGCCACAGTTAACTTACATGTGCTAAGTTAAAGACATCATTTTACAGTTGCATGCATGACTAGGAATTGACACCTTGCTCAGCTTTAGCAGAGTTTCCATCTCCGACAATTGTCACGTACATCTCGCAGCATTACGTCAGTGTACCTATCTGGATTTTAACGTGCATTTTGGCTTAAAATGCTATGTGAAATACATGTACCTGTTACTGTCTAATTATTCGTTGCAAACTGTATTGTCACCATTACAGTCATTGCATGAAGAATACAGCATAAGCAAGATTTGCTTTTGGCTGGTTCACCAAGGATGTTTTTCACAAGTCCATTGTCCTGCGTTGTGTATTGCCTTCATTGATAACTTTTATGTCGATCCTATTTCGCTTAATACCACCGCTGAAATGTACAGTTAATGTTAACTGACTTGCAGCGTTTGAGAAAAGGATAAGTGACGATGACATCATCTGAAGATTTACACAGGGGGACAAATTACCTCTATGACTGTGAAGTAATGCAGTGCCATTTTTGACACCAGATATCGTTTTATGACAGGTCTTAAGGATACAGCCATAAAAATGTTGATGATACATCGTCTAACAAGGGCCGTTGTTCCGTTTTTCCTCCCCGCCAATGTAGACGACTTTATTGTGCTGTTATGTTGGGTGAACTGAACTGCCAATCAAAGTTGTTTTTCTCCTCTGTAGTGCTTTTCCTTTTGCAACAGAAAGGGGGCGCTGTGCTCAGTACAGTGAAAGACATGTTTGCTGCAGCTTAGCATCCAGAAATGGAACAACAGAGGAAGGAATGTGAGCAGCCAGGGATTCATATCTTTAACTGTTGTTTCAAGCCCAATTTCTATTGCTGTGCACCGCCACTCGCTGTTCATCTTCAGTGATATTCAGTCAGCGCATAACAAATATCACAGATGACATTTGCATCGGGTTGTTAGTTAGAAAAGGCATCCACCCCCTTGTTATCTATTTGTGATATGAAAATTTAGGAAAAGCCCAGGTGAAGAAAACAGGGACCTAAAGAGTCTCTTCCCTGTTACTGGTGTTAACTATTAATGTTGGCCTGTGCTGAGACAGCTGGCCATGCAAATGAAAAGGAATGAGAGTTGGAGTTGACGCCCACTTAAATCATTTGCCCCCTCAATATCTCTCAAAATAAACAAAATGGATATAGCAGGTGGTGAAATTTTTTAGCGCTGGACTCTAATGTACATGCCCACAGCCTATTCATGAAGGAGGCAAGTAATAAATTGCTATTCTCATGCATCGGTGAAGGTCTTTTGTACACTGCGTCTTCTTGCTCTACCTGAATGACATGTTTTCTGACAGATTTGATCATTCGTGTTGGTTCGCCTCGCTTTCTTCATCATGCATTTGAGTGTTTTGTTTGTCTTGGTTTGTTTCTGCTGTCCTACCCAGCAGCTCCCTCCTCCCTCCCCTCTTTTTGGGCTGCAGCTGGTTGTTTTGCGCTACTCCCTGAGTTCAGGTTGCAGAGCCAAAAACAGGCCTGGCCGCTTGTGTTTCCGGTGATGAAGGGGGATGAGTTAGTTATTGCCGTCAGGACACTGGCGCATGATCAGAACAGACCCCTTCAGGCTCAATTGGAATGCAGATTGAATGTCCTTCTCCTATATCTGCAGCCCACCGCCAGCTCCCCCTCCCCAATATCTCCCGCTGACACATTTACCCTTGGAAGACTGCTGGCATCGTTTTTCCACTTCTTTGTTCTGTCTTGGTCATGCACCCTTCTGTTCATATTCTTGTGCATACAGTGCTGCAGTCTTGTTTGTCAGCCTGTTATCAAAGCCTCTCTTTGTCTTCATTTACCTTTCCCTCCTTCAGTGATGTCACTCGTGTTTTTCGTTTCATTTCTGCCTCGGATTTTTGCTCTGATCAATAAACAAATGACCTCTTGTGTGTTGTGAAGGAAGGTTTTTTTTGTGTGTGTGTGTGGGTGTGTGTGTTTGAATGTCAAATGATCTGCACCTGTGAATTTTCTTTCACTACAAGCTGGGGCGTCTTTTTTGGTTTTTTGCAGCCAGGCCACAAGTTTGAATTCATCTTGCGATTTGAATACAGCAGTGCAGATATAAACATCACCATCTCTCTTTGTCCCCTAGTAGCCTGTTTTTGACTAGAGAAATCACAACTCCTGTGCATTAGCTCATCATGCATCATTATTTTTTTAGAGTCGTTAATATAACAACCTGTGTATACGAGGCCTTAATATGGTTGCGTTCTGACAGACTATTCTTATGTATATCTGCATCTTATTTATATCTCACATATATCACCCTATGTATGTCACACATACATAAGCTGCAGATATACATAAGAATAGTCTGTAGCCATAGCCTGCAGTATGCCTCATAAAACCTTGCACAGATGTCTAAAATTATGATGACATGTTGATTTTATTTTATATATCCACCCACACACCGTTGTCACCAAGGGTTTTATTTCATGTGGGTAAGAGTATAGCCTTATAAGAAGTTGTGCTTTGTACAGTTGGTGGAGCTCGGGGTGTAGAAATAACAGCAGTGTAGCTGGCTGTGTGAAGCGTCCTCCATTAGATTTAATAAGATACTTTATTGTCCACCAGAAAGGTGAAAATTTGTCTTTGGCTTCACAACAATAAACACATAACATTAGGGTGTTTTTCCACACCTGCTCACTGGTTATTAGAAACTGTCTCCGTGATAATTGAAAGGGCATGAGAGTGGTATGGCAGAAATCTAAATTGCCTACTCATTCAATCCATGGGCCAAAATTGTGGGGGTAAAAAAAAAAGTGATTTGTAATTGTATGGATTTTACTTTTTATTTTTAGGGGTCATTTTACATGTTTTAAATACACTCTTTATTTTCAATTTCAATTATTTTTCAATTTTCAAATTTTGAAAATTCATCTTAGTCATCATCTTTGAAAAAAATGCATTGACTTTAACAGTAGGCTTGTGTGGCTTTTGATTTAGTTGTATAGTGTTAAGATGTCAGCAGACTCTGTGAAAAAATGTAGGATGTGTCATTTCCTGCTGCGACAAAGCTCACAGGAGCTTTAGTTCCTGTTTCAATATAACTTTTTCTTTAGACTATGTCCAGACATGTTTACGAGGTGAGACAAAACACCAGTTTTTTATTTCATGGTGAGACGACACTGCGGCAAACTCCGTCTCCACGGACCGTATGAACGTAGGTGCTGTCACTGATTTTACTGCTCTTCTCGAAGCTTAAATATTACTGCAGGGCTGACAGTTTTGCAAGACTAATGACATGACGTAATTTGTCAGTTAAATTATGACTGGCTTGTAGAGATTTGCTCTGTGTTTTCTGTTTGTCTCTGTATTTCAACTGGGTGGATTTTTTCTGGGTTGTGAACTCAGTGTGTGTGCTGTCTGGCTCTGTAGCCCCAGTGAAAGATGATATATTTTTGGGGGAGTGGGCCGTGGCGTCACAGGCCGTTCCCCTGGTTGGACATGGGGTTCCTCTAGGATGCAAGAGTGTGTCATTCCAGCTTTAACAGGCCTAATAAGAAGGAAGTGTTGCTTTATTGACCCCTGTACAGTCATTCTTGTCACTTGCTTCATTTCACTGGGAGGTCAGAGTGCAGAGTCAGCTGCAGAACAGCTCTGCTGGAGCCGCCACAGGTCATGAATCATGGACACTCAGCAGGGAGGACGCTTGTCAAAATAGGAGCTTAAACGCAGGTTCTGCAGGTGAAGAGGTGGCACCACCCTGCTGCCCGAACTGACCCACCTTGAGAAGGTTGCATCATGGCCCCAGCAGGATATTGGTGATCTGGTTTTTCATAAGCAACTGTCAACCTTTGTTTATTTTACACTTAAGGAGTGCAGTGTTTACCATACAGTGCTAATATTTGGGCAGCTCGCCCAGGTAAACTAACATTCTGCCAAGAAATTATTTTTTGTTTTGGATTGTTTGCGGGCGCTGTGATGCATGAAGCTGCTGGCTGTTGCCAATGAAGATGTAATGCTGCCGAGTGCCAAAAGTATTTTAGTGAACCATGTTGGCCATAATTTGTTATACATCTATACCAACCCGCCCTGTCCCGCCCCCCGTGACGCTGCAGAAGTGAACAGACAAACTGTGGGTGACTCAATTGGAAAAGCACTGGTTCTATGAAGTGTCGAAGTGTACATCTACTGGTCAGTACCTATTTAAAAACAAGAGACTAGGTGTTTACACAGTGTTTCTGGTGCTGTTTTGTCGTTTTAGGGTGTTTTTTGTTATTCTGCAGCTAACTGTCCAAAAGTGAATTTTGTTGCGTCACCAAGAAATATTCTCAACACAGCTACAGTGGTATTTTATTTGGAAAAAACCCCAAACTCCATAAGCGGTCAGGTCTCAATGTTAACCACTAAAAATAAAAGAGAAAGGGGTTCCATGTAGACACACCAGTTTGCAGAAGTGTTAAACATACACAGAGAAATCCAGCAAAGAAGGGGGCGAGCACACCTCTTTCTCCCATTAGCTGCAGCTGCTCTGTGTGTGTATCGCAGCAACAAGATTAGTCTATTGCAATGTAAATTACCAATTTGTTCTTAAACAGTGTTAATGTGTCTTAGACTGGATTTTCCCCCCTTATGCTTCTGCACAAGGCTTAATTACTTTTGCTAACCAGCGAGTTGAGGCTCAAGAGACCAGTAACCAGATTATGAGGCTCACTCTGCTGTTGACTGTTTTTGCAGAGAGATGCTTGTGTGAATGTCAATAGCTCCTTGATTGGCAGGCACCTGTGTGCTCGAGGTCCTGTCCAGACCATTTCCCATGTT
Source organism: Holocentrus rufus (assembly GCA_900302615.1). Lineage (NCBI taxonomy): Eukaryota > Metazoa > Chordata > Actinopteri > Holocentriformes > Holocentridae > Holocentrus > Holocentrus rufus. Next base: position 15,807 of record OMLF01012453.1, on the reverse strand, counting down.
CACTGACAGAGAAAAGTGGGTCAGGGTCTGTGTCTGATCAGGTTTTGTTAGGTTCCAGTGCCCCTCTCCCACCTGTTTTTCCTCCCTCTCCTTTTAGACCCTTTTATCTGCTTCCTTGTATTAACCATGAGTTGAAATCAAAGCGAGAGGACTATTAGACTTCCATTATGTTGTTATCAAAATCATGTGTGTGATGTGATCCGTCTTTGGGCCTTTTTTTAACGTCTCAGCTTGGACGCTATGTAGGTCGGGAAGTGGAGCCTCCTGCAGGACTGTGAGGAAACTCTCATGTGCTGCAGGGAGAAGTGAAATACCACATGGAGCTCCCAGCCAGATAAACATAGTGCCGAATACCAACGAGCTGCACGGGGCTAAAATTAAGTAACAACCTCTGCCAGTCGCCATTCCCCACAACCATCTGTGACATAAGTTGAAGTACCTGTGATATGAGAGGCCCGTAATAATCCTAGATAGCAATAGATGTTGCTAAAAGGAAAAATCTCTGCCAACAGTTGTATAGCCGGAGCTGCAGTGAGGCACTTGGCTTTAGATAGGCTGTGCACTCCGATTTCACACACGGGGGAACTGGGTCCTCACCCGTGGCTGCACTCCCAAACACCTTTTCCTAGGGGCCATTGTATGAGGGTGAGAGGAGTAATAAATGGCTTTGCCTATGAGGGCAGTCCAGCTTCCCTCTCTGCATGGGTCTGTTTCTCTTGGCCTCCGGCTCCTCGGCCCAGTCGTTCCTCTGTTTGTGTGTTTGGTCTCCTCTACTCTTCTGCTGCTGTGGAGCTTCCCTCTGCAAGGCCTCCTAAGCCCTACTTTCAGATCAGTTCCTTCATCTGCGGTTCTTCCCATCATGTAAATCCCCTTTGAAATGAGGAATTTGGGTATTTTTTTTTTTTCTGTTTTCAGCTGGGTTGTAGGCTGCGTGTTGTTTTTCTTTTACTGCATCCACTTTCGTTATGCAGACATTTTAATCATCCTGTGCTCTGCGTGTTGGCTTGTCATCCACCTGAGCCATCTGATGTGAGCCCGCTGCAGCCGCCGTGAGTCGGTGTCTGTGCGCCTGTTGAGCTCCCTGCAGAGTCGCCTTGTTTGCTTGTTGTGTTTGGAAAGAGAATCATGTGAGGAATGCGCCCACTTGCCAGGGGCGCCGTTATTACAGCATCGCGGCTGCTGTGTCCCTGAGACGGCGCCGCCTCAAACGTGATTTAAGGTGTATAACACAACTCTAATTCAAAGCCCAGCCGCAGCCTGTCAACACATGGAGCGGACGCTGAAATCAGCAGCGCCGACATGCTCTGATAATTCCCATAAAGAATAGCTTTAGCTCTGCGTTATTATTTTGTTTACTACCTTACATGGCTGCAGGTTTTTCATTCTTATGCATGCGCACTGTTTTGAATAAAAGCTTTCAGACAAAGCAAGTTTGTGACAAAAGGATGTGAGCCACAAAACCTTTGAGGATGCATTTCTCTATTTAACAGCAATTGTTTTGTTTTTTTTCCCTCCCCTTGTGCCTCCTCTTCCTCGTCGTCTGCGCAGGTGATGGTGAACACTGAGAAGGAGCGAGTGTCGCTGCTGTTCATGAAGGCTCTGGTCAGCAGGGGGAGCGTGGACGCCGTGTCCCAGCAGATGGCCTCTCACCCTCAGTACTTGGAGAGCTTCCTGCGCACACAGCACTACATCCTGCACATGGACGGCCCCCTACCACTGCCATACCGCCATTACATCGCCATCATGGTCAGTGAACAGTGTCGGCGTGAAACTGCATGTATCTACACGTAATTTAAGAGCAGCAGGGAGCAGTGGTGCTTTTGTTCTTGAGTCTGCTGTGGAAGAAGGTTCTGCTGAATCCCCACCAGCTCCAGGGATGTTGTTCTTTAGCTGACCCATTTCTTTGACCATCTTAGGGAGGTGGGGCAGGCGAAAGGATGAATATCTGCTTTAAGGATCAATCGAGCATTACCATAAAATTAAAGAATAACATGCTCTTTTGTTTGAGTTGGTCATTTCCCTGAATCTGTCTCCTCCTCACCCTCCCCTCCTCGTGTTTTCCAGGCTGCAGCACGGCATCGCTGCAGCTACCTGGTGTCTCTGCACTCAGCCCAGTTCCTGAGGGTAGGGGGGGACCCGCTGTGGTTGCAGGGTCTGGAGGCGGCCCCCCCTCGCCTTCGCCTCCTCGACCACATCAACAAGGTGCTGGCCCACCAACCCTGGCTCACCGCCTGCTCACACATCCAGGTAGAGCCCAGCGCAACACTCGGAGGAGACACACTTAACATCATAAATCAACATAAGGCGGCATGAAATTTTGTTTGCCTATATCAATATCAGAAATACCGTCCGTGGTGAGTGCGTGCTGTGTGACTCAGAGGTCTCATCTGTCCCTCCAGACGTTGCTGAAGACAGGCGAGCAGTGCTGGTCGCTGGCGGAGCTGGTGCAGGCCGTCGTGCTCTTGGCCCACTGCCACTCCCTGTGCAGCTTCGTGTTTGGCTCCGGCACAGACGCCGACTCTGTCCCCCTCCCCAAATCTCCCAACGGCACCCCACCGACCTTCTGCCCCTTTGATGCTGCCAACGGCAATACCAATGTGCCTCTGTCCTTCGCCACTCCCTCGGAGCACATGACACGACGACGGGTAACAAATCAGGCTTTTATTTAATTAAAGTCCAAAGGTCAGAGAATTGCAGAGTGTGTAACAATCCTATTTCTCCCCTCTTGCCTTTGTGCATATTTATTTTCACAGATTTACACAAAGTAAATGATCTTATAACTGGTAATATGAATGTGTATAACATTTAAAGCAATATTTGCTTCATTTGGCCTCAGCCAAAATTTGTAGAAAGTTCCATATAATACGCTAACTTGAACCTCTTTAACTTCATGCATCTTTCACTTTTAGATTTTGGTTTTGATTATTTGAAAATTACTTTTAATATTACTTGTTATTGTAATGACTTTATTACTAACAACCCTTATGAAATTTCATGCGGACATCTGGGATTTTGACATTTAGGGTGGATTTTGCTTTAGAGAATTCATTTTAAACAAATGGTTCACTTGTATTTAAATATAAACAAATTTAGTTTCACTTTGATTTGTTAGATTTCTTTGTTTGTGCATCAGAGGAAAACATGAGATCTATACGCTTTCAAATTATCTCAGAACAACAGTTGATAAAAATGTGGCTCCTTTTTATTCTTTAAGGTACGTTTTACTTCATTAGTCCTCTTTTGTGTCTCGTTAGTCACTCGACTCCAGTTGTGAAATGGTGTGTCTGAAAGAGAAGATTCAGAAGTCCCAGGAGGAGCGGGAGAAAAGGGGGGAGCGTCTCCTGCAGTCCCAGACACTCCAGCAAACAGGTAGCCTACTTGGCAGATGAATACAGGAATACACACACACACACACACACAAACTCTCCTTAGCTGTTGGCATTCACACACAACATTGCGACGGTTATCTTGAGAGTTAAATTTAGTCTGCGTGGTGTGAAACTCGAGTAATTATCACTCATCAACTAACCTACATTTATTGACGCACTCTGCCTGCCTTCTCCTCTTTCCTTTCATCATTCTCTTTTTTTAGACATGGAAGAAGAGGAGGAGATGATATACTTTGCAGACCCTTCCCGTTTTATCACAGATCCTGACTTTTGCTATCAGGAGTTTGCCCGTCGGGAGGAGGATCACTTCCAAGTGTTTCGAGTACAGGTGAGGACGTCGGGGGAGGAGACTGTGGTTTGATCTCCGTCCTTCTATTGTGATTTCTGAGCCTCTGCTGGCCTGTTTTGGACAAAACTTTGGGGAATGATGGATTTTGACACTGGGGTTCGGCATCTTGAATATAAACCGATTGGCCCACCACAGCGCCACCACCAGGCCAAAAAGAGCACAAGCCTCAGACAGCAATGACTCAGACACCACACACTACTTGTCTTGACTTGTTTAATGTCGCTGGTTGGCTCAGAGGACAGGTAGCTATTTGGGAACGTGACTCCATCCTTTTTACCAAATTTTGTATACACTCTTAATCTATAAGATCTTTTGAACGGAGAAAAGATGCTATGAAATATTCAGTGTTACAGTCTAGTCTAGCGTCATTAAAGTAATAGCTCTCTTTAATGTTTAATAGCCTCGAGCTCACTTTCTGACCCTGAAGTGAGATGCGTGAAGGGATGGGACGTGTGTGTGTGTGTGTGACATTGAGTTGTTTTTTCTTTCTGCAGGACTACTCTTGGGAGGACCACGGCTTCTCCCTGGTCAACAGGTTGTATTCGGACATCGGGCACCTGCTGGATGACCGGTTCCGGAGCGTCACGACCCTCCCCTCGTCCCACAGCGCCGACCTGAAGAGGGCTATCTGGAATTACATCCACTGTGTGCTAGGAATACGGTGAGACCGAACGCACCAGCTGCACACAGTCTGGCACGATACTTTATTTTATGCATCTGCAACCAATAACAATAGAAATTCCATTTTTTTGCATTGCTCATAAGCATAGTAAATTTGTATGATAATTGTATTTATTCATTATCTACGTGTGTGTGGCTGCAGCTATGATGACTATGATTATGGAGAAGTGAACCAGCTGCTGGAGAGAGACCTGAAACTCTACATCAAGGCTGTGGCCTGTTTCCCTGACGTGACCAAGATGTCAGGGTGTCCGCTGCCCTGGGCTCCGCTCAAACCTTCAGAGCGGGTGAGACGCCCTTTACCATCACATCTTGTATTATTTGTGATTTTTTTTTTGTATTTATTTGTTAGCCAAGTATCAATTCTTGTGACATCTTCACACTGCAGTATTTCCCTGCTTGTGATATTGTCATATTTTGTCAAATTAATTAATGTGACAAAATGTAATAACGCTATTAATCCTTTTAGTTTAACTTCCTGTTTCACCCTCAGGCTCTTATCACTGCTCTGTCTAAATAATGTTTCTCTCTCTCTGTCTCTCTCTCTGTCTCTCTCTCTGTGTCAGATACATGTGAATTTACTCATCATGGAGGCCCGGTTGCAGGCAGAGCTCCTCTACGCGCTGAGAGCCATCACTCAGTACATGATTGCCTAAGTGCTCGGAGAGGCACAAAGTCGAACTCTCCCAACGGTACGGAGAGACCAAGTTCAGAGATACGAGGATGGAAAATCTTCTCAACAGCAGACAGTGAAGTGGGGAGGAGAGGGGCACTTATACGGATACAGAGAGTCATCCATTTGCAGCCATGCCTCATGAATGTGTTCCCTTCTTATTCTCAAATTAAACAGATTTGTACTTATGATGTGGCTCGGACACGGCAGTGAGTGAAACCTCTGTATGCTAAACCATCTTTCTCTCCAAAAACTTCAAATTCTGCTTTGTGACGTCCTCATATCCAACATCTCGGCTCTCAAAAGGTTATGTGCAATTATTATTATTTTAATTATTTTAATTTTTATCTATTGTTTTGTGTTCCAACTTCAATCTGTGACAAAAGCAGAGATTGCTTTCATCGTAGCAATATGTTACCAGTGGCCAATACTCTCGTTTGATGGATCATCGGTCCTTTTTGTATTCAACTATGCTTTTCTCTAAAAGAAAATTCATGTTTTTGTATGAGTTGAATGAATGTTAATGGGAGAGCTGGCCAATTTTTTTTTGTTTTGTTTTGTTTTGTGACAATCCAAGTCAGTGTTGGCGGACGAATTTTAAAGTGGACGGTGAAGGAAAGTAGTTCTGCTCTCAAAGATCCCTAACATTTCATATTCATGCTGGTCAAGAACAAACAAAAAAAAACGTGACACTGCTGGAAGTTATCACATCACTATAGTTTCTTTTAATAAGCACTTTTTTAACTTTATATATTTATATTGCAAGGTAGCTCTAGTAGAAGAGACCCACAGTGTGTGTGTGTGCGTGTGTGTGTGTATCTTGCGCCTTTTTTTGTCCACTTTATGATGTGTATCGCAGCTTTTGAGGCTGTTTGTCCTCCAACTTTCAGGCTCGGCTCTAATTATAAACCCCACATTTTTGAGTGTATTATTAACAGGATATTCCTGATGGAATTACTGGTATTTGTGCTACTTTCAGTCCAGTGCCGACGGGCTTGGTAGGCGAGGAAACATGTTTACCAAGCTATTTAAAACATGCAACAATCTAAAAATGGAAAAGGAAAAAATATGTATTTAAAAATAAAGGTCGGTGAACTGATTTGTACAGTGAAGAATAAGCTGAGCCACTAGAAGTTTATATTATGTAGTGACATGCTTTGGCAGCGATCAAATGAAAGAGATTTTTATCTCAGACCAAATGTCAAGAACACCTCAGTCGACCACAAAAATAAAATGACGCATGGAAGAGGAGGAAAACTCCCAAAGTAGATCTGCGATAGCTGCCAGTTGCTGTTGAGTTTAGAATACTAAACATTGAAGGTTTGTGCTTTTTTTTTTTTTTTTGTCAGCTATGTTAAAGCCTATTGCCACATCACATCCATGGTACAATTTGGAAAGCAGAACAATGTGCAGGCTAGTTTTTTTTTTTTTTTTAACACTTGTATCTTGTTTTTCTCTCTCTGTTACTCCATTTTTGTTTCTTTCTTTTTCTTTTTTTCTACAAATTTTTGTAAACTATAGCGTACAATGATTGTTCTCTTGTATGTGGGGTCGATGCGGAGTCCTGCTTGTCGTGCTGCACCCTGGGTAGACGTAGTGGCGTGGGAGACTCTGTAGGGTTAGCTGTTAGGAACTGCAGCACATAGAAAGAAAGATAGAAGTGCATATCGACAAAAGCAAAAGCGCTGTAACACAGGTGCCTTCAGGCTAAAACTGGAGTGTTGCTGAAGTGGAGGGACGTGACTACTGTGGGCTGAATGTGAGCTTTGGTTGCAGCTGCCATTGCTGGTGGTGACTAAGAAACAAACCCTCCTAACAAATGTAACTGGGGACTTTCCTGCACGGACGGGAACTGTTTCAAAGCGCTTCGGACCTTTTCTGGTGTTCCCAAACGCTGTTTTCAACATCGTCACGGCTGTGCAGGCCCGTCTCTATCAATCAGACGCATCTTACAAGCCCCCAGCAACTCAGCAAGAGCCTCTGACACAGATGGATGTTACAATTGTTCAGATTTACCACGTAAATAAATGGACAATAAATTAAATAATAAAAAAAAATATGAACAAGTGAAAAGACAAAAAAATGTTTTTTTGGAAATGTGAAGAAATGTTTTCTATAAAGATGTTCTATCAAAATACCTCCTGTTGTCTGTGTTTTACTGTTAACATCAACAAAGTCCAATATTGTCCTTTAAATCTTCAGGATTATGAAACATGAACTTTTCAAGGTAACAGTATTTTAAAAGTTGGAGTCAGTATTATACACAATGCACAAAGCAAATTAAGTTAAATGTAATTGTGGCTACATATCTTGTATATTGCATGCAATTCAACACTGCAGTACAGAAACCTGTATGAAATGACAACAGCGCCCTCTGGTGGCAGACTCACACAGCTGAATGCAGTCTGCCTCCCAAAGCTTCAGGGCTCATGTGACCACAGTGTGTACTCACCAGTAACTTAAGCCAATGAATGGGACCAAGTGGGTTAAACAGATTAAGTTTATTTCTGCTGTTCAGAACTGTGTTTACTGTCATCTCTGGCTGACTTTACAATATGTAAAGAAAGACTGGGGGAGAAGAAAGAAAAAAAAACATTACTCAAAGTAATAAACATATTGGCTTATGCACAACTCATCATTCCCTGAACCCCACCCCTATCGAAAAAAAAAAAAATAGAAAACAACCCTTTCCAAAGACTAAAATACTGTATCAAATGGGGCAAGTTTAATTTCAAAACAACATATAGTGACTAACTGCTACTTTATCATAAGAAGATGAAGGAAATTGAGGGGGAAAAGAATATAAAGAGAGTTTTAATTACATAGAGGGGAGATACAAAGGAAATATAACACCACAGCTGCCTGTTCATCAGGCAGTAGTAGAGTACGCTATGCAGACATCAAGGCCCGGCCCAGCAAACACTACAGTGAGGGATCTCCATTCACAATGGTAAACCAACCAGCACTCCCATTTTAAGTTGCACTCTCCTATCAAATGTTAATAGGAAGAGCTGACACTCAAAAAGAGGAGGTAACATTTCCAAATGAGCTGGCCATTCGCTAAAGCATATATATAAAAAAAACGGGGGTTTCTGCATATAAAATGTTCTAAAATCATTATATCGCCTTATGATTTTGTGAGATGAGAAACAAACTGATCATTTGCTTCTCTCCCAATTCTACTCCTTAAGTGGCAAGGTTTGGGAATAATAATATATAAAAATAGAGGGAAAAGGGCTATTGATTGTGTGCTAACTACTACCTTAATACCAGTTCAAGACCCTTGTGCTGTGTACAGATTTAAAGGCCTTGAATCTATGCAAATGTGCACCCATTGCATCGTGGCATGAACATGATATGCCACAAATGTCATCTAGCACCAGAGGAGAAAAAAAAAAAACATTTGTGAAAAGAGTGCTTTATACAAATTAGAGGCTAACATATTCATATAGCTACAGTGAAAATGATGAATATAGAAGTTTAACTGTAGGGATTTGTTTCGGTTGGAAATTCTGATCAACAAAACAAAAAAAACAAAAGCTGACCTGACCTTCACCGCTTATGAACAAGTAATTAAATACAAACTTTAGGCTAACACAAAACACAAAGTTTAAGTAAAGGGGGAAAAATAACTTGAGGCCCATCTTGCTACAGAGAGACATGCTATAGTGTTCAATATTGGCAGTCAAAATAACCTCAAAGGATAGGCTAGTATTGATATAAATGGCTAGAGAGCTTCTTTTTTTTCTCTAAAATGGAAATCAGATTTGTGATTAACTCTGAAGTGTCAACAATTAAAGAGATACTGTCTCCAGGAAAACAAAACAAGAGGGGGCGTTGATTTCCAGTCTGTCTTCTCAGAGAAAATAAGTAAAATAAATATTCTTGCTATGCTCACAAATATCATCTGATTACTCCTGTACAGAATTGTTTTCCTGTCTGTTACTCTTTTTGAGTGACCCTGAGAGTTAATTGTTGCATTCTGTTTCGTTTGAGATGAGAGCTCGGCATGTCGAAAAGTGGGAACACGAGATATTCTTCGCCGCGCCACATTTCAAGCAGGTTTTTACTTGGATTTACAATTATGCGAACAAGCAAAAAACACTCAAAAGGAGGCAGTTCTCATAGGGAATTGAAGTTAAAATGGTCAAGTATGGATGTACTTTGCCTCATCCGCCATGTTTCTCAAATGTCAGATTTCTTGAATCAGGCATCTTTCTTTTTTTTTTTGCAAAGCTTATCTACACCGAGATACTGAGTCAGGCCCAAGCACTCCCTAACTGCCATGCAAATATTAGTGTTCCTTTGGTTATGTAAAAAATCTACATGCATCTCATCCTTTACAAAAATAAAGTATAGAAAATTACCGTTAAAAATGATCTGAAATTGCTTTCTCCAATGTAAAAAAAACAAACTTTGCCTCTGATTAGTAATATATTCATATGTATTAATATTTAATTTATTACCTCCATCTAAATTGTATATTAAAACTATAATCAAATATATTTTTTTAAACTTCTCACACATTGTATTAATTTCTTGAAAAGGACTGTTAGTACTGTATAACAAAGTGTAATAATGTGTGAGGATATTCTCACATCAAGCCCCCTTATCCCTGAATTAAAGGGACACCACAAATATCAGGAAAACGTTAAATAGCAAAACCCTTCAAGAAGTGATTTTTAAGTTTCCTTCAAGATTTCATTTCGTTCTCCTGACAAATCTGCATAGCGTGTCATGTATATGTGCAATGTGTACATACCATGTATTCGGCTTTATTTAAAAATTCTCTTTTCATGAAATGGTACAACCTAACTTGGATGTGGTCTCCTATTTTGGGTCCCCTGTGTGCGAGCCACATGACAGGAAACGCTAAGTGCTTTTCAAATGCACAGAAGCTGCGAGGGAAAAAAAAAAAATGGAAACACATCAGGTGGACCATTTAACAGTGGAGGCATACTGCTGTCTAAGACAATATAATACTTGGCCAACCAATCACTTGTTGGCAAATGTTTATCCTCGAATGCCCTGTGTGTAAATTCACAAATCACATTTCTTCATTTTGTTAGTTTAACTGCACATCAGGGATTTAAAAAGTCCCTCTAAGTGACATCTACCTATCACTTTAACACACTGGATTGAAGTCAAAAAATGCCAAACTGCAAACACATACCCACTTACTGTTAAATCACCAAATTTCATTGAAAAAAAGAAAAATGCATTCACTTGTATCTTCTCTCTCGTTTAAGAGAATGAAATCATACGAATCGTCCAAGTACACATACGATCAAAATGTGTAGCCAATGTCCAATCAAGCATCTGCAACCTCAGTATCATCCACAGTCTTTGTCCTCCACATATCACCACAAAGTCAGAAGCCGATACTGCAAAGTTTTCACCAGCCCCACCTCTTTTTTCTTTTTTTTAAACTCTCTCCACTGGGGGCGGCGCAGCAGAGTAAAGTCTGCACCTTATATTCTTGACATGGATGATCAAACAGCATTCTGAAGGCCTGGCATTTCATTAAAGTTTGCAAACTCAAGTTCAATGAGGAATTCGCCGTTTCTCCAAAATGTACAGTCCATCGAGTCTTCGATACCAAAGCCATCAGGAGCAGGGGTACCATATCCACCCTAAAGCTATTTTGGTGTAATTTAATTGTATATTAACTCCCAGTGGATGGGAGTTGTTAGCTGTGATTTGTCTTTTCACTCTAAAACATTTCGTCACACATCTCTCAAAAACATCTGTTAAGATTAAAAGGAAAAAGGGGCCAGCAGCCAAAAAATTGCAAGTGTTAAAAAAAAATTTTAAAAAAAAGGGAGAAAAAAATGTGCATAGTAGCCTAAACCCCCTCCCTGTACTCTGCATGTCTTGGCACATGACGTGGGTGAGGTCTGGTTTTGTCTTTAAAATCCAAGAGAAACGGAAATCTTTGAAAATAGATCTTCAGCCGGCAGGGAGGAGGAATGCACCAGTTATCTAGTTTGTTTTGTCATTTTGTGAGGTTATCTTGATTGGGGATCCGTTCCTGCAAGACAAAGATGCCAAAGAGTCATTCATGGTGTCATCGTCGGCCAAGTAATCAATCCAGAGGATTTATGAAACTGGTGAAGTTACTATAAGAATCGGCTGTGATTTGAGCAAATCTATTTACATGTTCGCATTGAAATCCTCAACCTATCCCCTGTGTGGGCATGCAGATGCTTTTGTGTTTTGTTTTTAGTGATGAAAAAGCCTGAGAGTAGTGCATGTACCTGGCTAACTGCGAGGTTCGCTGAGAACTTAGCTGGGCACCCAGTTGTGGGCAGAGCTCTGCGTGGTGGCTGGGCCGGTGTAGCCTTGGCTTCCAGGCAGTATGGGGTCAAAGTTGAAGTCAATGCCATCGTCCATGAGGTCACTGTTGATGATGTAGTCCACGTCACAATCCAGGTTTTCGGTGAACATTTCTATATCCAAGTCTGTGGGCAGCCGGTCTTGACTGGGCAAGAAGCAGGATGGGGTTCCAAACTGGCCCATTCCCTGCAGGCTCCCGCTGGGATTGGCTGAGGCCATGGAGCCCCCATGATGAGGACCCACAGCTGGCACCTGGGTATGCTGGGTTTTGATGGTTGAGAGCTGCGGCGGGTCCTGGGTCACGCCTGAGAGGATCATCCCCAACCCCATCTGAGAGTGATGCTGATGCTGCGGCGCCTGCTGTGGCTGCTGCGGCTGCTGCTGGTGGTGCAGGTGGTGCTGCTGCGGCGGCTGCATCTGACTCTGCAGCGCCATGGGGGCCACAGTGTTCGGCTCAAGCCCCTTACCCAATAACAGCTGATTAGGTTTGGGCCTCCCACCCACCATGGAAGCGCCCAGGCCCATCAAGCCCACTGCTCCAGGACTGGGCATGAGAGGGTCCACTTGGGTCATCATGACATCACTGGGGGGAGGGGAGTCCGAGGTGAGCAGCGCCTCCAAGCTGGAGGGTACGTGGGTGCCATAGTGGCCGCTCCCACAAGGGCCTGAGCCGGGCATGGGGTTGAAGAGAGAGTTGCCAAAGTTTGATGGCTTGGTGTTGTTGGGTCCGCACTGCGAGACGGAGGACTGGGCCCCGGTCTGTGTGGGGGCCTGCTGGAGGTTGGATGGTTGCAGCTGACGGAAGGAGGGGAAACTGGAGCCTCGGGGCAGCAGCGTGGAGGCAGAGGGCAGAGGAGTTGGGGGTGCTGGTGGGGCCGTGCTGGGACTGGCACCTCCTTGCTGCCCGGTCATCAGCGTCAGGCCGTCAATCAGGTCTAGCTCCTCCATGAGGGTTTCGGTAAGGGTGGGGGGCAAGTTGCTGGTAGAATAGCCGCCCAGCAGTCCCTCCTCCGGTAGGTCATCCTCATCCTCCTGTCCGGTTGCGATGGGGGACAGACGCCCACTCAGGGTGCTGGCGTTCGAGCTTGTTCGCGGGCGGAAGCTGGTCCACATGTCAGGGTCGTCCAGGCTGCCGCGGGACGAGGGGCTGCTGCTGTTGACCCCCCATTTAGGAAACTGCTGGGATGAGTTGGGGCTGTCTGCGCCCCCTGACCCGGTACTGCCGTCACCCTGCAGCGCCCCACCAGCACCTCCTAGCCCTGCTGCTCCGGCCTGCTTCTTGGTCTGCTTGGCTCTCATGCGACTCTTCAACAGCTTGTTGCTGTTGTCCATGGAGGCGGCCCGACGGCGGGGAGCCTTGCCGGTCTTCCCCCCCTCCGGATTGAGCATCCACCATGAACTCTTTCCTGTCGACTCGTTATGAACCCTCAGGAACTTGTTGTGGAGTGATAAATTGTGGCGGATTGAATTCTGAAAAGACAGTGATAGAAAGGGTAAAAATAGGTTATGCAGAGCTAATAGTGGGCTGCCTTTCACATCAACATCATCTTTTTAACAAATTGATTAATGAATATGAGTCAAAAGCACATAAATTATCTTCAATTATCCAATCAAAACATAAGTATGAGCTGGCTATAATTAATCATTTCAGTGCTGCTGTGATGTACAGAGGAAAAATCATTGTGAAAGCTTTCAACAGTGACTCATAGTATTGCCAATCCTCTCATTAGAGTCCAGATTACACATAAGGGCGGGGTTCTGTTCACTTTCTTTATGTCTATCCCATTATAACTGATGAATGACATGATGCGTTCAAGACAGCCAGATGTTCTATATCTGGCGTGTAGTGGGCTTTGTTTTATAACAATGTCATCCCTATTCCTTTACCTTCCATCCTGCGGAGCTGTTGCTATCCCCTTTGTCTTTGAAGTAAGGCACTGTTTTTACCATCCAGTCATAGATCTGTGCCAAGGTGAGGCGCTTCTCAGGCGAGTTTTCAATTGCCTGACTAATCAGGTCAGCGTAGGACTGGTTACCCCACGCATTACGCCTTGATGATCCCTTTCGGGGTGTCGCACCGCCCACTCCGGCCACGACTCCTCCCTCGGATGCTGCAACCTTCTCAGGCTCGGTTATGATTTGCTGCGGCTCCTGCTTGTCCTCATCGGCGGGCGGGGTTCCCGCAGCGGACTCCGAGCCGTCTGCCCCCTCTGGTTTGACAGCTGAGATGTCGGGTCTCGGTAGCGGCCATGTGCACGACCGAGGTCTGCTCTGTGGCTCAAAATCTGGGTCAATCGGGGGTACCGATGATTCCTCCATGGTGAGAGGCTGGTGAGAGATTGTACTTCCGACACACAAATCCGTATCACTTCAAAACATTTACCGTTAAGGGGTATAATAAATAGATTGGAACCTGGAGAAGTCAGTACCAGGGATGTGGGTCCAATTCAAAAACAATATGCTTCACCCACAATGGGGGTAAATAGTCCCAGAAAAGAGACACAATAATCTGGATACACCAATAGCTTCAGTTAATCCTGAGATTGGAGATTAGGGAACCCAAATAATCTCCTTAATAGTAACTATCATAAACCTTCCGATTTACATAGAATAAAGGAGGGCTGGGATGAGAATTTCTTTGTTTGAATGAAAAAAACAACGGGGCAGAGTGGGATGAGAACACCAAAACACCTGGAACTGCAAGTTACAGCCACACTATTACAACTTTTGATTCACCTGATAAATCACTGAACTGAATACAAGATACTGCCACACCTTTTATCACTCAATCTGAAAATATGTTAATTGATAAGACGGTGTAGACATATGTAAAATCAATTTAGAAAAAAATGCTTCTCAAAAAGTATCCAATAATTTCCGAGAAAATCAAAGTTACAAACTATTTAGTACCGTACTTGTCAGATATACAGTCCGTTTGTTGATTTAAAAACATACTTTTTACTGTAAGGCTATGAAGCCGACAAGCACGGATTAGCTAGCTGCCGCAGTGGGTCACTGTTACAAAAGAGCTTCTTAGGAGAGCCTCAGTCTCCACTTGTAAACAACGTGCTGTCTAGATTCTCCACATGCTAAAAAAACTACCAATGTCCTTTTAAATATCCCCCAAACGACGCAAAAACATCCACAAACCCAACCGATCAAGCAAGTTTCGTGTGTAAAAATGTACCGCGACTGATTATCCGAGCACCGATTTTGTTCGCTAATGTTAGCCAACTGTCGAAAAGTGTAAAAACAGTACTGGTGCTCTGGCCGCCGTCTCTTCGGCCTACACGCATTAGCTACTTTAACAAAATAACCAAAGTAAACTCAGGCAACCGACCTGCTGAAACGGCGATGTGAATCGCTTTAAGCTAACTGTTTGGTAGCCTTTGAGTTAACAAAACTGAGAGCGGGGGCAGATGTGTAGGAGAAAAGTCCGTGGTTTTCTGATTCAGGTTTGTACGCTCCACCACATTGTGGGCAGGCGCATGTCACCATCTGCCATGTTTCTCGACACTCAGCCGCGGCACACGATGCTCGATGCGGGTAGAAAATCCTCCTGACCGGGCCCGGAGTTGGACCGATCCTCGCCCTATGGCTTCGGCAAACCAACCACAAGGCGAAATCCTCGCTGTTCGGTGAAGTTCAGACGTCTCTCGGCTCTGTCGGCTCCACTCGCCGCACTTTGAAAACACCACGATAGCCACCTAGCTGGTTAAGCTCCAGCTATTTCAGAGTTTAAAATCCTTGAAAAAGTCCGTAAAAGGCTCCGATAACTTCCTTTAAGTATCCGTTTTTAATTTGCAGTATGTTTTGTACAACTTCCTACCATTGCGGGTTTCCGAATATCCATACAATCAATATCTTTTTGTTTTGTTTGTTTTGTTTTGTTTTGTTTTGACTCGAGACGAAGACTCCCTTCTGACGTCTGTTTACCACTGTCAGACTACGCTTTCTGCGCAGGCGCGGCAAGGGTTTATGGGAAATGGAGTTAGTCATGTGACAGCACAGGCGTAAACAACTAGGGAGTCAAGGAATACTTCTTCGTCTTTTCCATTTTGTGGCAGTCTGAACACCAGCCAACGAGCGCCTCTGTTGTAGTGTGTTATGTAACGGTTTCCCAAAGTGTACTCGAGGTCGCCCAGGTAGACTCGGAGCTACTTAACTAACGATTGACGGTTACCTAACGGCACCAAGCAGCAGGTGTAAATTACAAATGACACAAGCTCTGTGTTAGAAATGATTAAATATATATACAGTGTGTATGTACACACACACACACACACACACACACACACACACACACACATATATATATATATATATATATATATATATATATATATATATATATATATATATATATATATATATTCTGC
>OMLF01012449.1:81320-92062 GCA_900302615.1 Holocentrus rufus | reverse complement strand
AATCACAAGCTTTAGCACTTTGTAACATGGAGTGTTACAAGTGTTCTATAAATAAAGATTATTATTATTATTATTATTATAACTACTACTACTACTACTACTACTACTACTACTACTACTACTACTACTATTATTATTATTATTATTATTATTATTATTATCAAACTTTGCTGTTATTTAATTTTGGCAGTTAAAATATTTAAAGAGAACAGCGATTGCAAGAAAGTCACCATGGTTCAGTGTTATCTACTATAAAGTGGCTGCATGCCACATGCACATGCCTTGAATATTGACGTGAATTTGTACTGTATATTATGTGTTTATATTGTGAATGCACATATTTTATTACTTCATATTTTCATCACCTTTCTCTTTTATATACATTTCATTCATGTACAGTGAATACTAGTAATTTTTCACTTTTTTTCATATGCTCTTTTTTGTGCATTCATATATGATTTGCCAAAAAATATTGTTTGAATGGTCAGCATCATGACAGACAGTGTTTGTAATGTAGCCCACCACGGATGACGTTCCGCAGCTGGATGCGAACATGCTGGTCCCTGTCAGAACGGGTCTGTTCATGGTTGAAGCCCAGGGCATGGAGGAGCTCATGCTGGATGATCGAGCGGAAAACACACCCATTACGAGCCAGAGACACCACCTGGCCGCGGCCACGACGCCCAACAAACGAGAAACACCTGGGGTGAATGGAACAGCAAAAATAAGGACAGTATTTTGTAATAATCCCATATTGACATTGGTTAGCCGTCTTCTCCATACATGAAGTGATGAATTAAAACTTTTGAGCAAACACTAAAGCTTTCTTCTAAACAACAGCAGGCCAGCAAAAGATGAGCTCACCACTGACACCTCAACCTCTCCCCACCTCCACACATTAGGCAGACATTTTGTTCACTGACAGCAACTTACAGGATTTCTGGGTAATGAAATCCTCACAATTCAAACAGCTATCTTTAACAGTCATTTAGGGCTAGCACAGTTTGAAGCTGCCCAGTGCAGCTGTAACTAGACATTTTAAAAGATCCTAGTGATTTAGCTAGCCTGGGCTCTTGCAAATCCTTGGTATTGAGTTTAGAGTAAGGAAGGTTTCTGGGTCGCTGATTCAAAGTTGGAAGACAGACTAGCTAGCTTGTTTCAATCATACTGCTGCAGTGGGAGGAAGCAACATTATGCAATCAGTGAGTTGAATCATAAGTTGTAGCCAGCTGGTAATGGTCACTTCTATGTAGATGGAATGTGCGACTAATATGTGTTAACAGAATGCAATTTGGACCAATGAGTGTGTCTGTGTGTGCATGCATCTATATGTGCCTTTATGTATGTAATGATTACCGTTAGTCAATTTCATGACTGTTGACTTTTTAATTGTTTTGCTACTGGTTTTGAAAAGTGCAACATAAAGATTATTATCATCATCATATGTGCATGTATAAATGATTGAATTATTACATTGTGAGTACATGCATGCATTTACAGTATATGTATGTGCTGTATGGTTCATACCCTGAGCGAGACTGGATGTCCACAAAGTCTCTCTGTCTGTTCAGGGGAGTGAAGCGGATACAGGTCGACTGAGCAAATGATCGCAGGCCTTGGACGATTTCGTTTCTCTGCCTTTGGGCTTGATATTAGAAACAACATTTATTATCAGTTCAGTGGATGACATCTCTCTAATCTGGATGGACTGCAACCAAAAAAAAATCCATTCTTTTTACCATTACCAAGAATTTACTGCAAACAAAGAATTATCAAAAAGGTCAAAATAATAATAATGAATTTAACTTGGAACCAAACATTGTAGTACATACGAAAGGAGTTACTAAGTGCTGAGCAAACAGTGATTAAATCCCCACGGTAAAGAATGGGTGAGGAAAATAAACTAAGCTGAAAAACTCAAATAAAATGCTTAATAATATATTGATGAATAAATAAATAATGTTCAATAAAGCACTTTTAATAAAAAGGCTGCAAAAAGAACTATATGCATATATATTGTACATGAATGAAATAAAATAAATTAATACTGCTGCTACCAAGACGACTATTATATAAAAAAGTTGATGATTATGTTCAAAACAAATGAACTAAATCAACATGTAATTCCAGCCTTTAAAAAAAATGACAGGTGAGACTTACAGTACTGGTTGGAGATGCGGTAAGGTACATAGACGTTGCCATCAGAGGCTTTGGGCCACAGGCAGCCTCTCGCTGTGCAGGGATCAGCGTTCTGCAGGCCTGTGTTCACAGCTATGTCTCCGTACATCACCTTTGGATCACCTAAGCCCTTACCTGCAACAAGACAAGAGGATGTTTGGCTTCAGTTGATTTCATTTTTCGGGATTTCACCGGAGTTTACTACAGTTCAGAGTCTGGGTATGGTGCCAGCTTTGGAGAGCATACCAACATTGGAGTTGGCTTTCTCAAGTAGTGATGAGACGGTGAAATCATCATCCTCAATCTCGTTGCCTGTGGAATCAAAATAGCTTGGTATGAGTTAGTCTGGAATAAGATAATGCATTTAATGTAATAAATGAAAAATGGGCATAGTTTACCAGAGGCTTCATCTTTCATTTCATTTGAAGCCTGCAATAAGACATAGGAAATTAGATTACATGTAACTGAATAGATATATGCATATACTGTCTGTGCTGTCACACTGGCTATCTGAGTTAAGTATGTGAAAAACAACTTCTGTATGAATTAACATACTATGTTTTTTTTTTTTGTTTTTTTTGAGAGAAAGATTAGTGCCAGTAGAAATTAAATTTAAATGCATAAATTCTAAGTTTGATCATATTGAGCTGCTGAATTCAAAACATGAATTAATAAATAAATGAATTCAAAAACTAAATATGTGAGGTACAATTTGAAAGTGAATGCAATTGCTTATTGCATTGCTTATTGCAATGTTTATTGTTTATTGCAATGTTAATTATTTTACATTCAGTTTTCTCAGTTGAGATTAAGGTCTCTGAAAAACACATCTAGGTACAGAGGAAATGCAAACGATTTAGTCACTGGAGAAGTGCTGAGCACAGACAGAAAAGTAAACTTTCCTTAAAGGGCAACTTCTCGCCTGTCCTGCTCAGTTGTGCCAGCAATATTTTGAGTTTTAACCTGGTTTTAAGTTTCAGGTGAATTCTTAATAAAACTGCAATAAGTTACTGAAAGGAGACATTTTGAGAATTACTTTGACATGGTTTGTCATGGTATTCATTTATTCAACAAATTACATTTCGAATTCAACTGTTCAGTATGAGCATTAAAAAAAATTATCAAAATGTGAGCAGTAAAGATAGAAATTCTGCTGGCATTAATGTCTTTCCATATTGAGACTCACCTTTATGGTGAAGCTCTGGACTGAGCAGAAAACAAGAAGGAGCACAGCTGGCCGAAGGATGGAGCACATGACTGTCTATGGGACAGTAGCAGACCAGGAAGATTTCTGAGTTAACCTTAGAACTAAAGGTTATATAGACTGGAGGGCTAACTGTTTTTCTTCCAAATATGGCATGCTGTTCATGAAAGAGATCTTGACCAATTCAACACAAGTGGCTGTAACGGCAAGCGACCATTATTGCTCAAATCAGACTGTGGTTTATGCAAGGCCATGCAAAGAGTTGTATTGTCTACTCTTTGTTCACAATAGCATTAAAGAGAGTTTAAAAAATAGGTATTTGGCCAAAAAATGTGATCTGATTGATTGAACACTACAAGAAAGACAAATAACTTTCAGGTCTCAAAGTTAAAAAGCTGTTTTGCTAATTTGGTATTTTGCAGCACATTCTTTTCCTAGCAAAGGGCTTTAACTTCAAACCTAAAACAAAACCAATAAAAATCCCAAACTAAAACCCTGCTTTTTTGGCAGCAATAAACATTGCTATTCATAGGACAGGATAGTAATTTACATATCATGCTATGAAATGCTGAAAATAAATCAAACAAAGCTTTGACAAAAAATTCACAAAACAGCAAAAATTGCATATGTAAAAAAAATGGAGGGAAATTGGTTTTATTTATAATGCTTGCACTTGTGTTTTAACAGAAACTGAAAGAAGATTTTTCAGTGTTTGTCAGTTTTCAAATTTCAAGGTATCATCTCTAGTTACTAATTAACCATTAGGCAGATGCTTATAAACACATTTGGACTGATCTCACATGAATATACCATTAAAGTATATAAATGGCCATCTAAAATGCAAACTTTTGCCATGATTATCAACAGCCCTATGGACGCGAACTGAACTACACACTCCTACTACAACAGCAGCACAAATTACTTTAGTAGCAGGTACATGTTCATTCATGTTAAAGTATTATCGAGATCAGCTTTGCCAGCGCTAACTAAACATCAGCAATTATGCAACTGAGTGGTTAAAATCTGAAATACAAATGTGCAAGACCTTGTGTTCATATGAGTTCTCCAATTGTGGGAACAATTGCAGAAGCTTCAGGCACATGTGGTTTAAACATAGTTTTGCAAAAACAGGCAGAATGACTAAGGGAAAGAAACTTCACTCAAATTATGAAAATTACTTGCAATATGAATTGTTTTTGTTTGTTTGTTTGTTTGTTTTATTGTTTCATTAGCCATGATGTCAGATAATAACATGAACATCATATATGTGTGTGTATAGATAGATAGATAGATAGATAGATAGATAGATAGATATTGAGATGTCTTTAATTTAAGCACTGCTGCTTGAGTTGAAAGGTTTTTTGGAAAAAACTGTAAACCCCTGGCATTATAATCTAAACCTAGAGCCCTAAAGGTAATTGTCCCTTTACAGAACAAAGCCTCTGGTGCTGCTGTCCCAATGGCTTTGTGCATGTTGGGGTAATGCACAAAACCACTGGGTAAAAGTAGTGGGAGAATGTCTTTTGTACATTTTGACCTGAGGGTGGCGCTGTTGGATAGGTAATAAGGTAACTACAGTTGACAGGGTTCGTGAGACCATAAAGGTGCTTTCCGATTTTCATGGTAATTGTAGCAGTAGATTTTGAAGTATCAAATTTGAAATTTTGGTCTAAAGGTGCCACTAGAAGAAAGGTAATCAGAATCAAAGGGAATCTTTTTCTTTCGGAGAATGCACTGACCAAATATCACAGCAATTTGCCAATTAGATTTAGTGATATCTTGTGTGCAAATGTGACATTTTGACTACAATAAAGGTTTTAAGGTCACCAAAATTGAGATGGCTAATCCTCTGGAATGCATGAATGTGCTCACCAAATTTCATGCCAATCCATGGCAATGGCGCTGGAGGAAAGGCCATATGGTCACCACAATCAAGAGGAATCTTCATTTGGGGACTATGAATGCACCTACCAAAAATCATGGTATTCCACTAATTACATTTCATTATATATTCTGTACAAAGTGACATTTAGCCTGAGATTGGTGCTATGAGAATGATCATGAGATGTCCAAAGTTGAAGGGGTTTATCCTGTGGTTATCATGAATGTGTTCTCCGAATTTCATGGTGGATAGATAGATTTTGACATATATACATATATATATTTATATATACATATACATATATTTTGGGTCTGAAATGTCAACCAGTCATTGTGATCCACTCTGATATGATGGAGGTTATATCTGCAATGAACCTGCATTGCATTGCAGGTTTATAGACTGTTCAGAGTGGACCACAATGACTGGTTGACATTTCACATCTGGTTGATCAATATGAGACCAACATTGGCCTGATATATCAGCATACTGATATATTGGTCTAACCCTACTGCACATGGTGAAAATGCTTGCAGGGAGTGGAGGAAGTGAAGCCGGATAAAGCTGCAGTGCTCAGATTCATGCTTAAGTCAAAATGCTATCAGATGTTCCAAAGTATAGTTATAGTAGTATACATAGTAGTTACTTTGTTAGCAATAAATAATGTTATTACTGTGGAGAGTTTAGGTAGAACCGTGAGAAAAGAGGATATCTCTAGACTTAGGTTGGGACATAAGGTATGGCATAAGACATTACTGCGAAACACCCAGTACAACAATGCAATCATTGTCATGTGTTTTAGCTAAGTGAGGGAAACAAAGACGAGATGGAGAGGGAAATAATTGTTGCTATACTATATGTAAGCAGTTGAGAGCAGCAGTTTAGAGTTAAATATTTTTTTCAAGTAGTAAAGCTAGAAGAAATCATAGGATAACGTTTTCCTGTTTCAGAATGAACCTTGTGTTTATCATGCATGTCACCATTAGCATCTTATATAAGTGTATACTGAATTTAAAGGTCCACTAAGTCATGTTCCCCAAATCTCTTCTTCGTGTTAAGCAGCACCCTGCTCGTAATCTCTACTGCGACACCAACCGGCATGGACATCACTTTCATCACTTTGCATAAGATCTCATCTTTGGAAAGCCATGTCGATGTTGACCCTTGTCCTCTGCCTTCTCTGGTCTCTGACTTGTTTCCCTGCTCCTGTTTGCGCTTTTTGGATCTGATTGCTTCAGGTCCTGCTGCATAATGATGGACTCCCATTACTTTGTAGATCCAGATTGAAATGTGGCGCCCCTGACAGCCCCTGACAGCACTAACTAGGCAAGGTAATCCGGGCAGGATACACGGAAGCAGCTCCAGCCAATGACCGCGAAGCTCGTCTTCTTCTGCGCAGTTAGTTTTACACATGGAGGCCTCCATGTAGTCGCGGCCCGTGACATGTAGTATAAAATATGAATAAAATAGCTCCCTTTCATCATATCAAGCAATTTGACTCCTCATCTCATGCGAGTGTACATAATTTAAAATATATTTATTTATGTAATTATTTTTATTATTTTTGTTATTATTATTATTTTTTCTGTCTACAAATGGCTTAGTAGACCTTTAACAGTTCTACTAAGATCGCAACAGGGACGGTGTGGGCTGTCAGGTTGGAGATTTATGTATGTATGTATGTACGTGTGTAGATATGTATGTATGTATGTACAGACACTAGATGGCAGTAATGAGATAATAGGGTATATGATAACCTCCGTTGAGATGCCCGAGGGGGAGAGGAACTTCCTGTCACTCCTGTCTCTCCGTCTCCAGTAATAATGGCGGACACGTGTGGGCAAATACTGCTGGGTTCGGGGCTCACCGTCCTCTCCCACCCTCTGATGTACATTAAAGTTCTCGTCCAGGTAAGAGGAGAAGTGTTCTTGGTCAGACGTTAGCAAGTTGTCATTGTTACTGACAAGCCATGGGCCAGAAGTTGCCACAGTCACTGGTAGCTAGCCTAGCTAAACATTAGCTAGCTGGCTATTAACGCCTCTAAGAACCGTTCCCCTGAATGTAGAGAACGGCAGCGCCTTTAAAAAATATGCCTGTTTTATGGTGTTTTGCTCATCAGCAAATGTATGTACCGGAATTGAATATGATTTAAGACCTTTAACGAAACATCGGAGTCCAATCTTATATTCGGCATCCATCAAAAAATTGAAACCCACACTTTTCTAGTAGAATTTCAACTTCAAGGACTGGTTCGGTAGTCCGTACGATCTTAAAAATATTGCCGTGGTGGGTGGAATCGTTGACTGAATCAGAGAAGACACAATGTCTAAATGTTTAGATTTTATTGAAATGTAGAGTTTCTTTGCTAGTCATTTATATGCCGAATGTATAAGAAGACCGTATAGATTTGCAGGATGTTTGAGGTTATGTTTGAGATTGTTAATACGTTTCCTGATAAGCAAAGAAGCACTAAATAGCCGTGTTTATGAGTTCAGTTTGTTATAGCCTTCTCGTCATAGAAGACTGCTAGCTAGCTGCCAGTCGACCGCTAACGTATTGCCCTGCTGCTGATGCCCTCTTGTTGCATTATAACCGACGAGACAGTTTCCCGAAATGCCAGCTTGAATTGTGATTTGCCATTCAGTGCGCTAAATTTCATGTTGTTGTTACTGACCTCTGGTAGTTGTATGCTAGCAAACGTATGACACCAGCTACTATGAAAGGTCAGAGGAACGAGCTAACGTTACCTAGCTCACTACCGTGTTATTTGTGCAACGTTTTGTACTGCATACGTTGCTTAATTAATTGTGCCAGTAAGAATGCTTTATAACCTATGTGCAACATAACAGACGGCAATGCTAGCGCATTATTTAGAGACCGCGATGATAGGTGCCCTTTGGCCCACTAAAATAGCTTGCCAGCGTACAGCTAACATTAGCGCTTGATGGCTAATGTCAACATTAATCACTTATCCAGTGTTAAGTCATCCTAAGTTAATTTCAAGACAGAAGAAATAATGGACAAAGATAGCACTGCACAGAATTTTGAATTTTCAAATGACAAAATCTCTCCAGTAGAGAAACGGCATGAAAATGACAAGCTTGAAGCTAGCTACAAAACGGCTAATCAAGTGTCAAACACGGATCAGGAAGTGGAGAAGCCAGTTACAACAGTTTGTGCACTCTTTGTGCACAAACCGCTCTCTGTAACTGTATTAAAGTGAATATTGAGAGTTAAATTATATATTGGTAAAAGCGGATTTTTATTTATTTATTATTTTGATAAACTTAATTTCAAGAGGCAAATTTTCTTACTGCTTAGAGTTCGGGTTCAAGACCTCAGAACTTGAATGAAATTCCAATCAAGTTCCATTCAGTTTAAGTACCCAGGGAGTTGCCAGTTTGATAGAGGGGTTTGTTTTTTTCTTCAGGTTTCTCTCATTTGGCATCACGAATTTCGGGTGTGTGTCACCGTAGAAGGAAGCATTTCAAGGAACTGGTCCAGCAGTCCAAGATAATAAACATCTAAACAACTGTTCATTGTCACTATAATAAAGTCAAGTCTTCTAAGAATGTGCAAAAAAAACCCTCCTGCAATCAGTTCGTAGTTGCTTTTTAAATTCATAAATAACTTTTAAACATGGGCAATCCAATGAGTTATTTGTGAATGCCTCAAGGTTGTAGCAACGAGATGTCATCCAAACTGCCCACAGTGGGATTTAAACCCACAGTTAAATTATTCATACAGTTTAAAGTGCATATCAGTAACAGAATCAGCAGCTGTTTAAATGCATGTTAGTATCAGTTTCTTTTTTTGTCTCTTGTTAGGTTGGGCATGAGCCTCTCCCTCCCACCCTGGGAAGAAACATATTTGGAAGACAAGTGTACCAACTACCTGGACTGTTTGCTTATGGTGAGTCTGAATTGACAGGTTAGCCACATGCCTTTTCCCTGAGCACATACAGTATACACAGCAATAAATGTATTGTTGCTGTGCCTATTAAGCAACATCTGTACAGGGTTGAAAGCTATCAGGTGACTGCATTCCAGAAGCTTTTGGTGTTTATCTTTGTTGGTTTCTACTTAGAGCTCTGGTATGCGCATCGCCTCATGGCTTGATTTTGTCAAACAGTCTGAATGTTGTTTCTAAAGAGTGAAATATTAAACAATGTTATGACAATCCAAATCTGATGTTGAGAATTATGCTACAAGGGAGTTGAAACTGTGGCGGGCCACAGTGGGAAAAGGCATCACATCAGAAATGGATGGCATTGACTGGCCAGTATCTGTTGTTTACTAAAAGGACAGTATCAGAAAACCAAGTTATCATTCTAACCCTTATTTTAATTATTACTGCATTCATTATTTTAAAGTAATAAAGGGAAAATTGACTGTGCATTAATACGAGAATGCAAGGTTGCCTTCATTTCAATACCTACAGCATGTTATGTCTTATCTTCCTATGTATTGTCTCTGTCTGAATGTTTCAGCAAAACACATCATCAAGATCGACGGCAAAGCCGGTCTGTTTAACGGTCTGGCCCCAAGGCTCTGTGCTGGCACCATTGGCACGATTGTACACAGCAAAGTTGTGCAGGTAGGTCCTTTTTAGTTTCACTAGACCAACAATTCTTCATCCTGGTCCTTAGGATGCAGAGTCCCGGTGGTTATCGTAAAGTGTTTTTACCTTAAATTGTAATTCATTTTCTTATAGTCCCTGCAAATAGATCATAGTAGTAGTTTTGTGATGCAAAATGCTTGTCTGAGTCCACACATATATTTCAGTTTATACTAGCCACCACAAGGCTCTAATTGGCTGTTCATTAACTACTCTTCAGATATAATAGCCTAATTACTATTAACTGTGGAACCTCAGCATCAAGACACCGTCACTTTCATTTCAGTTATTCATTAAGCAGTAGGCCTGGCAGCGGGGGCACTTTGAGTTTCAAGCGTGTCACCATTTTGGTTAGTCTTATCTATTCCTTATAGTCATTGCCTGGGTGTGCCTTTCATTGTTGTTGTACCAGTTGAATTGACTTGTATGGCAAAAGATATCATTAGAACAGGCTACATGCTGGATAAGGCATGAGCTTCATGTGACTGAACTGGAATGACCTCTGTCTAATGTCTGGGCCAGCCAGGCTCTAAATATAACTATTCAAAGACTTAGTAACATGTTTCTCCAATGTTAACCTCTACCTCTCTTGCAGAGATGTCAAGAACAAGGCAGTTTTCAGGTAAAAAGATTTTATTTTTTTTATTTAAAATTTTTTTTGTGATCAGTTTTTATTTTGTTACCGAAAACAGAGATCAGCAGGACATTTTCACAGACTCTAGCACGTTTTCGTTGACCTTCCACTCTCATCCAGTACACATATTGGGTATATCAGGTATATTGTCTTGTGATAGAGCGTTATGTCAACCTCCTAGTGATAATTACATGTATGAAATGTAGGATTTTGTTATGGTTCCCACTGTG
>OMLF01012449.1:34785-62843 GCA_900302615.1 Holocentrus rufus | reverse complement strand
TTGTGTGTGGTGTGTGTGCTGCGTGGCCATGGCATCAGGTTTTGTTTCTTATCTTCCTCCTATCAATCATTCACCTTCCCCTGGTCTCTCTTGCTGCTCAGCCCATCGGCCCATTACACGACTTATTATACTACTACTACACACTGATAAGGGAACAAACATTATGCCTTTGAATCTGTTCTCCAGGCTCACTGGAAGAATAGTGTGTGTGTGTGTGTGTGTGTGTGTGTGTGTGTGTCTGTGCATGTGTGGGCTGCTGTAAACATGCATATATTAATGTGAGTGCATGCTTGTGTGTGTATGTCTGTACATGGGTTCAGTTCACATTCACATATGTATATGTGTGTGTGTGTGTGTGTGTGTGTGTGTGTAGGTATACAGTCTGATCTTTGGCACATATCCCAGAGATGGTGGCGGTGGGCACAGCTGGGTTCAGGAGGCAAAAGACATTGGACACAAACCTGGAGACAAAGCTCTACATCTGGAGGTACACATACACAAAAACACACACACACACCTAGCTTTGTTTATTTTATTTCATTTCAGTCATTAAACCTGACCATGTCCAACAAATAGGTGCACACAGAAAACAAAAAGTAAGTCCAAATCAGAGTCTCTGTCGTATTATCAAAAAACACAATTCTCAGTGTTCATTTACAGTAATGAAGACATATCCATAATTAAACTAGAGGTGGAACTCAGAGAGTAAAACACCACTTGCTGCATATTTGACAGTGAAATGCCAGAAGACAAAACATTTTTTCATCAGTTCAAGTTTCAGGGTCACTGATGGTCACAGGTGATGTGACCAATAAAAAAAGTCATATAACTTTATAGTAGTGTTGAATAGAATGCATATGCATATCTCTTATCAATTCACTGATATGGCCATTATAAATATCCCCTATGCACAAGCATTAAAATCAAATCAGTTCTTCCTTTCCTGACCCTTAACTCTTAAATTTCAGCGTCAGTTTCAATAGTGTACATCATGAAAGGCTTTGTGACCGTGAGTTAACCTGTCATGGTCACTGAAGGTCAAAGGTCCTGTGACCAATACAAAGGTCATATATGACTTGTAATAACTTCAAGTTCAAGTTCATATTTATTTAGAGCCCAAAATCACTGTTCACAGTCTCAAAGGGCTTTACAGGCCCACAGTTTATAAGAATAGTGTATAATAGTAACCATATGTGTATCTTTTACCAGTTCAGTGATGTAGCCATGGTAAATATTCCCTATGTACTGGCACACGCAAACATACAGACGGACATGAAAACAGTACATGTGCACATGTGTAATTATTCTATTTTTATTCTTAATTAATAAATCACCCTTCCATGAACTCAGAGTGTTAGACACAAAAACAGGTTCTCCAGTGCTTGAACAAAGATCCAAGACCAAAACGTAGTCTCTCTCTTAGTCACGCTTTGTGTTATAAACATGGCAGCTGCAAAATTGGTGCTAACATGTTCTGTCAAAGTTTCTGAATTGCATGAACTACAGTCCAGACTTAGACACTCATGTTCGGTTAAGTTCCCTGTTGGCTGGTATGTGCCAACTCAAACTTAAGATAATCGAACTTAGGTCTAATCATAAAACAATCTTTGTCATCTTGTCTACATTTAAAAGTCAAAACAATTGATTTGAAGTTCATGTGATAATAAGTGAAGCTAATAATGACGTCTGACTTGAATCTTGAGTCACCATGGTCAAATCCAAGTCATTGCAGGCCAAGTCCATATCGAGACTTGAGTCCTACATCTCTGTAAGCATGGGTCTGTGCCTGGGAGAGAAGCATGTTCATGGAGATTGAGGCAGTTTACATACAGTGCACCTCTGAAGATTGAGGCAGCTAGAGTTCATCTTTGACAGCGGTGACCAAAGGCTCCAAGGTCCACCACCTGGAACAGACACTGAGAGTCCACAAGTGCCAGAAGCTCCACAGACATCTGCTTGAGAACCTGAGTTTGTTGATGCCTGGATCATCATGGCCTTGTTCAGACTTGGTTTTAATGTCCTTGTTTGGGCGATTTGATCATCATCACCTTCACTTAATGCTGTCCACTTTGCGTGGATCACCTGAGATGCATGTTAAGACCGAATGTGAACAGGGTCCAGGGTGTTTTCCATCCAGTTCTCCCATAGAGTTTGAGAAGGTCCACCTCTCCTTGAAGTCCTGTGCAGTCTCCTTTCTATCTGCCCCTTTGATCAGAAAAATTACTTCATATTAGAAGATTACAAGGCTATCCAAATGTGTCAAGCTGATTTGAAGTTCTGTTTTCTTTAATTTGTTAGCTACATACCTAGGGGAAATTCTGTGTGTCTAGCCTAAAGGTGTGCTGTGGAGTTTTAATACAAATCTAAAATACATTTTCACAACTAAATGAATAATGTATCATCAGAGGGAAATTAGGATATATTGAAAATGATTTGAGGCTGGAAAGCAACTGATAAAGTCCCTGATGAACTGTTTTTTATTTTTAAAGAAGCATCTTCACAGATGAGTCATTTTCATCCCAAAGTTACACAGTGCATCATTTCAAATCTACCCAGCTAGTTTGAGGTCCACACTTTGATTTTTAATGCAGTGTGTTAAGCTTTTGTAAAGAAACTAAACTCACACTGAGTGCTTGCTATTGATATGATATTTTATCACTCACAAAATCACTCACCTCAGATTAATTGACATTGCAACACTAGATAATTAGCAGGAAATGTTTCTTCTCTTCACCCCCTTTTTTTTGGCTTTTATCTTTATTCTTTTGCATTACCCCAACTTTTCCGAATATTAAGTCGAGACTTGCACTGTACCAGGCACAAGCAAATGTGAAAAGCACTTAATCTGGCCATAGCCCTTGACGCTGAAGCAGCTCAACTACAGTTAAGATACATCTGCTTATTCTCTTATTGCCTTGAGGTTATTGTCTATATTATGGCTTCATTGATTGGTACCATATTGAATGGTCACTGTGCATCTGTAACCCTAGGAAAAGCTGCTGGGAGGGATACACAGTCTGGATGGAGGCTTGATCCACAAAGCTTTACGTGACCCAACTAAAGTAGCCCACAGGCCGGCGCTGCTCAAACTGATGTCCCAGGCTCTGGGCCTGACTGGAGTCGCCGGAAACCAGAGAAATGACCAGCAGGGACTGAAGGAGGTGGAGGTATAACTGCAGATTCAGACTGTGTCCCCACTGGGAAACATTCTTTGCATCTACAATTTAGGTATCTGGCTGATGCTCTTACCCAGGATGACTTAAGTTGAGTGTAACAGTATCACCTTCAGTTTCTACATCACCCACACTTAGAAACAACCAGAACTAAGGAGAGCAAAGGTCAGTGACCTTAGAATAAGTCCTGTGACCACAGAGTTACCACTGTAAGAGCAAAGCAATAGAATTGTCTCTCCACTAGTTTGTAGATAGTCACTAGATAGTTTGTCCAAATGTTTTTCATTGGCTTTTTGACAGCTCTGTATTAATATAAAGCTCTTATATTTGTTATGAGCCCTTTTTACAAAAAAATGACTTGGCATGTGTGTCTTATTTTTTATATCAGCCTTTCCTGTAAGTACTTACATGCTTTCCATACTTTCCATAATGATTTCCATAACGATTTTGTTAAATCTCGCTTTTTATTACTAATCAGTTGTTATTCTCAGGAGTTTTATTCTTAAAAGTTCAAATCTCAAGACATAATTTAGTATTCTTCTTAAACGACAAAAAACTGTACCTCAGTACCAATAAAAAAAAAGAGATGCAGCAAATAATACACACAAAGTCCCTGTACATCAGTAAATGCACTATGATTTGCAGAATGTCTGATAATGACTATTGCTGAAAGGTTAAATGTGGAGGTTATTATTCAGGCCAAATCTTATCAATTAATTGAACTCACTTCAACATCTTTGGCGTTTGACATTCATGGCATTATTGAAAGTGCTTCCCATTTGTGCACAGTCATTATTAGGGCCAAGCAATTGGAAATGGACACAATTTATGATGTGACAGTACATTGATTGATTCTGTTAACTACGTTTTCTTGTCTTTCACAGGGAGTCCTTCTTACCAGTGCCATGCTGGAAGTCCTTACCTGTGGGGAGGGCGGGAGTAGTGAGCTGAACAAGATCCTATTGGTCCCTGAGAGGCAGCAGCCGGTGCTACAAGCCTATCGCAGTGTAGTGTGCAGTGGAGAAGAAGGTCAGAGATCGGAGCGCTTCAGGCAGATGAGCGAAGAGCTGAGAAACCAGATCAACACCCACAGTGTCATCGAGAAGGTGCAGCAGTCTTATATTAATGTTAAATACACATCATATGGGTATCGCTGTTGGATTCACTAAAATTCAATTAAAATTTCAGAAGGTCCAGCTACTGAGACTTCCTTCCCAGGAAAGGTCAGATCTATCGGGATATCCAACAGTTACACATAACTATGATTGAGAGGCCTTCATGCGTCTTGTGAAGCTATTAAAACATTATGTGCAACCAAATTGGTGTATTTCAGCATTTTTATTTTTAAATTAAATCTTGGCAATATTTAAGAGTTTTTTTTTTGTTTTTTGTTTTTTTTTCAGAAAATGCCCACTTGTAATGTGAGAGTCTTCATTGTAGGTCTCGTTCCACCATCTGTTGTTATTCTCTATTTTGAGCTTCCTACATTTCTATATCATGTCTAAATTTCAAATCGGTCATGCAAATACAACACACAGATGCATCCCATTTAAAAAGCACTAAACAAGCACCTTTTTAACATTGAACACATATGCACTTACTGATGATGCTTTTGAGTCCAAATTTGCATCGCAAGGTCAACCACACACCAGACATCTGGGAAATAGTTGTGTTCTTTCAAGAGTTGGTAAAAACAATTCATTTTGTTGATTTAATTTAAAATGAACATACCATCACCTACACCTGCCTACAGGTATTTCCTTTGTGGTGATGTTAGAGTTTGCCACAGGAACTGGCCTCCATAGCCAAACCCAAGTTGAATTTACCAGTCGAAGGTGGAGATGAACAGCACTTTAAAGTAGGAAGCTCATATCTACTGTTTTCACTGTGTAGCAGGAATGCAGCATCAATCATCAGTCAGGTCATTTGTGTGCTTTTTTTGGCCCTAAATTAGCAGCATCTCAAATGCAGCCAGCCGGCCAGCCAGACGTTTCCTCATGCCAACTATGGATTGTTTTTTTTAAAAATGCATGTAATTTGTAGTTGTTATTATTTCAAATTAATTAAATTATTATATTTCAAATTATTTCAATAGTTTAGTAAAATTGGAAACCATTCAAAAGTATTTGCTTTCCTTGTTTTGGTTAGTTTGCAACAATTGATTGGTGTTAATGGACATCTAATAATAAGAAGCACAATGTCTTATCAGTGATAAACAACAGAAAATCAAAAACTAGGAGTTTGTCAGTTTGGAGTGGGGCATATTTCTTGACTGTTTCTTTTCCTCTTCTCCTTCCCCTCCTCCACCCACCTCCCTCCAGCTGCATCTGGAGCAGGCCAACTCCTCCATTCCACTCTCCCAGTCCCACGTCGGGGCCTTGCTGAAGGACCTGGCTGACGTGGAGCAGCTTCTCAAGGACGTAGACCTCCTCTCCGGCCTGGCCCGCCTGCTGCCCAAGGGGGCCTGCGCTGGTCGCACTGCCGCTTCCCCTGCCAACATGACCTCCTGGTCCCTCAACGCCACCACCTGGGGCCCCAACACAACTGACATCCCCAGAGAGGAGGGAGAGGAAGGGGCTGAGGGAGATGGCGGCAGTGGAGGAGGAAGAGGGAAGGAAGAGGCAGAGAATCCCCATTCTCAGTTCTCGGCTTTTGTGCAACTTTGGGCAGGACTGCAGCCAATTTTGTGTGGGAACAACAGGTGGGTAAAACAGAGGGGGTGATTATCAAATTCAAAATAGGCTAGATGTCACTTGTGCACATCAGCACAGAAAAACATCTTTGCAGTCTGAGAAGATCTGTGTGTTTGAGGTCACGGGATCAATTAAGACACACAAGTATTTTTTCTTTGTTGTTGTTGTTTTTTTCCCCAAATCATTCCACCGTCTATGTTTCACACTGTTTGGATGTGAAGTGTCATTCTATGCCTCTGTTCTGTTTGCATCACTTGATACATCCTCAGCTGGAAAGTAAACTCCCAGTTTCATTAATTGTCCTCAGTTTTCAACTTTGTTTTGGAACCATTCTTCAGCTATTAGATATTACACCAGCAAGCAAATGTAAACATATCATCATAAATAGAAGGTAAGGTCATCGCAGCAAAGAAAATCTATGTAAATGTATGCTGTGAACTCTTAGACACTTAAAAACATATGTAATTCATGCTGTTTATATTGTAGATAAATCTCACAAGGTCTAAGTGGCAGATAGATCCTCTGTGGAGAGGAAGAATATGGTCAAGGCTGTAAAGTCAGAGACCGTTAACCAGTAGACCACAACTGACTGCTCTTGCAGGATCATTGAGCCTGAGGCTTTGAAGCAGGGTAATATGAGTTCGCTGGGCTTCACCAGCAAGGAGCAGAGGAATCTGGGCTTACTGGTGCATTTGATGACTACAAATCCCAAGATCCTCTACTCCCCCATTGGCTCCCAGGTGGATAAAGTGATTCAGAAGGCAAGTAAATGATGCTATCATTGGTGGAGTTGTTGCATCGCTTGGTGTAGGTGTATGGGCTCAGCTGCCCATATCGTACTCACTAGCATAGCTCTTAATCAGTACGCTCAGAGTCGATGGATTATAAAGCTACATTACAAGGATATGGCTTGGAAAGTTCTTTAAACAATTTGTTCTGTTGTTGATTTGCTCCCGGATATTAAGAGTTTACTCTTGATAGCGCTGTATGTGCAGTTTCACTTTCATTGATGGATGCTGCATCCAGCACCAGAAACTTACCCTATGAATTATGGGAGCTCACACAACAAGCTATATTCTGTAGAAACGATT
This sequence comes from Holocentrus rufus, assembly GCA_900302615.1. Taxonomy (NCBI): domain Eukaryota; kingdom Metazoa; phylum Chordata; class Actinopteri; order Holocentriformes; family Holocentridae; genus Holocentrus; species Holocentrus rufus. The sequence continues at coordinate 55,886 of OMLF01012449.1, read as the reverse complement.
TCATCGTTTGTATCCCACGCACAAGACATTAATCATGTGCTGTAGCCCAGTAGTGAGGTGGCTCCACATGAGGCAACCTGATTAATCTGCCCCTATAGCGTTTTATGCTGGCCCCTTTCCCTAGAGGTCTAAGTACGTTAGCATATCCGCCCATTGATTCTCTGTAAATTCACATGGTTACTAGACTGGTTATTGGCAGTAGCTCTGCAGATCTCTTATCTTAGCAAGTGGGCTAAAGACCATGCAAAGGGCAATGAGTAGAAGGAGGTGTAGCAAAGGTGGCATTAAGAAAGGAGTGAACAGCCACTGGAAACAATTTGGACAAGTGGTTGAAGTAATCTAATATTTAAAAAAAAAAAAAATATATATATATATAAAAAAAAACAGCTGTTTACTCTGTATTATCATCCTCAGGCAAATGAGACGTTTGCATTTGTGGGGAACGTGACTCACTATGCCCGGGTCTGGCTGAACATCTCTGCCCAGCTCAGGACTTTTCTGGAGGAAGGCAGGCTGCACAACCAGCTAGCATGGCTACAGCAGGTACACTCAGATGTAGTAGGCCATCTATTATTAATAATATCCGGATATGGAATAATGTCCATTGTCCATTTGCCATCTCTGCATCAATATTCCCCAATTATCCTCTTGTACTATGAGTCATGTATTTGCAGTACTTACACTATAGTCAGGTAAGAGCTAATTGTGCACATTAGGCTATGATCATCCCAGAGACTTTAACTCTTTCTCTTCACCCTCCAGTTATCCTCAGAGCTTCGCAGACGTCCAGAGCTGCTGAACGTGACAGACAGTGAGTTGATGCAGAGTCTGTTAGAGGGAAACTACAGCCTTCCTAACACCTCCACCCTGCTGGAACAGTTGGACACCATAGACAATGCTGCCTGCGGCTGGACGCACTTCATGTCAAAGGTTTGTAGGACCAAATAGTCAAAGGATCGATGATCATACCAAGTCAGTGAAATAGACATAGCACTTGACACAAAACAGACACCATCATACAAAGATGATATTGTGCACATGTGAGATGTACTCAGAAGTAGAATGGAAATTATATTAATATTATTGTCAATAGTTGATACTAATTACCTTAGACTTAATCAAAGATGACAGCCGACCAAGGTCATTATACTCCTCAGATGCCCATTGACTTGCACAGAGACACATTTTGGAGACAGGAAAAAGCACGGAAACACTATCCTATTGATTCTAATGCATACAGCTCTCCTACAGTAATACGAGTTCTGAGGCTTTGTGCAGGATGCTCACTCAGCTCTAAGAATAGTCATCCTATTCCTACAAAGTCTTTTTCAGCTGTGGAACATTATTTCTGTCTTTCCCTCTGGCTCCTAGGTCAGTGTGGACATCTTCAAGGGCTTTCCTGACGAGGACAGCATAGTCAACTACACCCTGAACCAAGCCTACCAGGACAATATTTCTGTGTTTGCCAGTGAGTTAACATTTGAAAGCAAATCTACCCTACAGCCTTTTTTTTATCAGCTTGTTAATGTGGGTAGCTCAGTTGGTAGTGAAACACATGCATGTGGGATGTGCTGGTTGTGGCTCTTGTTGCTATGTGACTAATGAAAACCTTTTTGAAGCACAGTGCTCTTACAAAAAGTATTTTCCTCTTCTCCCTAATCTGTGAGCAAAGCCTTGGAAACATACGAAGCTGTCAGTGCTGTCAAAATGGACAATAGCTTATTCTTTCTGGTTAAAATGTAGGGTGTCTGAAAAGTCTGGAATCACAGGGAGAGCACTGACTGAAAAAAGTATCCGAACTACCCGTCAGAATAGGGATTTAAATCCAAAGCTTTCTTAGACCAAAAACACAGATACATTAGAAAATTCAGCAAAATAGTGTGTACAAGAAAAACAAGTGCAACACGAATATATCCCTGTGATTCCTCACTTTTGGACCCTTAATATTGAGGAAAAAAAGAAGTCAGTGCTGTTAAAGAGGTTCCCACTAGCCAAACAGTCTTAAATGAAGTAACAAAGAGGTTTAATTTGTGCTAGGGGCACCGGTAATGACACTGCACTTCAAGGACATACCGTATGTCAAATCAGTCTTTAGGTTTACTTGCACAGTTGCAGTTGGACTAAAGTCTTAAGCTCAGTCAAACCAAAGATACGGTTTAATTGGACTATAGAGTTGTCCCAGTATACATGACTCAGTCAAAGAAACCATTTACTGACAGAAGTAGCCCAGATCAGCCTCTGACAAAGACTTTGTTCTAGAAGAACAAGAAGAAGACTTTCTTCCAGTTGGGCTTTTGCATTACATAGTGGAACAAAACAATGGGGAGCTAGGAAAAAAAAAGGTTCACTGTTCCTTGTTTTTGGTCCATCTGTGTATTTAAGGATGTCCAACTCCTTCAGCTGCAACATGAAGTCCGTCTCCTCATCTGTCCAAAAATGTTTTTAGCCTTAGCATTCCTCATGATACCGCCTTGGCTTGGCGTTGGACTTCTTGGTATCACACCTGTGGCGCATAACATCTAACCTTTAGAACATGCACAGAATGCTAAGCCTGATTGTTTGCTGATTGTTTACATGCTGTAGTGAATCAATCCCCAAACACATTATCTAGGTATGTTAGGCTGACATGGGACGATTTCAAAAATGTTGAAAAAGTTGATTTTAGTCTGTTTTAGTCTGGCTAAAGTCAAACTTTTCAAATGCATGTAAACCCACAGAGTGTTTCTGAAAATGTTTCAGTATGACATGTCTCAGCTGATATTCTTTATACTGTTTGAAGCAGCGAGGACAGGTGTTATGGATGAGATAGTTTGAAACTATGATAATTTCTTCAAACCTATGATGTTGCAAGTACAAGGCACATTTGGCTTGGCTTATTGATCTGCCAGTACACCGCTGACTGTATATTTGTCTTTCTTCTTAGGTGTGATTTTCCAGACCAACAGAGATGGCTCCTTGCCACCCCATGTCCTCTACAAAATCAGACAAAACTCCAGCTTTACAGAGAAGACCAATGAAATCCGTCGGGCCTACTGGCGTCCTGGCCCAAACACTGGAGGAAAATTCTACTTCCTCTACGGTTTCGTCTGGATCCAAGGTACATTACCAGAATCCACTGCTTCTTGAGTGTTCCAAATGTATTCATGAGCCAACATCAGTAGGTTGGAATAAGGATTTAAACCATAATGTTTATGGGTATTTTTTTGAATTTGTTGCACCCCTGCTATGGTGAGAACTTAGTTCTTAGTTAAATCTTAAAATGGACTCTTTATTTTAGCACAACTGCAGATGGAACCAGCCACTGCTATAAATCAAGAACCAAACATGTGTCCACAGGGGAGTGAAATTGTCGTGTCAAACGCATTGTTTAGTTTGTTTTATTAAGAAAAGAATTTATTCTGGTGGAGTGCTTACCACAGTGATCCCAAAGTGGGTGCACCTGTGAACACCCCAATGTAAGCTGCAGATGAAGCACTTTCTCTCTGCAAGTCATCTTTTATTTAGGAGACAGGAGAGACTAGGGAAGCTGCTTATCTGACACATAAAGTTCATTCGGAATGATGCATGGAATCTGACAGTACAGTTGGAGTTGCTGGCACCGTGACAGCCAAGGCTCACTAGGATGTAAAGTACAGTTGATTTAAGCTGTAATAGATTTCTTTCACTGGCATTTAGAGCACCATGCATTATTGTGTAGTCATAGCTTGGTTGGACAAGAAAAACTTCATCCCTTGTTTTTTTCTTAACACTAAGCTGCACATGTCTGTAATTTCTATCATTTTAGGAAAACAGGAATACTAGTCCCATACATTGTTTGGCTACTGTGGCACGGTGCACTATGCAAACTGCCAAGGGTCAGTTTAAGTGAGGATTAGACTTGGACCAGACTAGATTAGACTCAGTTTACCAAAAATGTGGAATAAGCATGTAAATTGATGGTTGAGTCTAAATAGTTCATCAGCGTGACTCACTGATAAATCACAACCTTATTCCATGTTTGTTTGTTTTTTGTCAGTTGACTCCAAACATTCTTACTTAGATCATTCCTGAGCAATGTTGCATGGTGCACATTTAAAAGCATCAGCTACATGCATTACATTTTATAACTTCGTAACTCTTTTTCTCTGCCACTCTTTCTCAGATATGATGGAAAGAGCCATTATTAACACGTTTGTCGGCCATGATGTGGTAGAGCCTGGCAACTACGTCCAGATGTTTCCATACCCCTGTTATACCAGAGACGAGTAAGAAATGTGCTTTTCAGTCTGGTAATATTAAAATATCTTGTATTTGTCATATTCTTCCCTCTTTGTGGTGCTGTGTAGGTTATCATGATGAGTGTGACTCTTGCACAGCCAAAGTTAGGGTTCCAGTTGCCATTAGAGCTACACATTACACATTACACATTAGAGCTACACAAATTTTAATGATCCCCATGTGAAAATTGGATGGTCATAATTATTAACTGATACACTGTATTTTTCCCAGTTTTCTGTTTGTGATAGAGCACATGATGCCTCTGTGTATGGTCATCTCCTGGGTTTACTCAGTAGCCATGATGATTCAGCACATTGTGGCTGAGAAGGAGCACCGGCTCAAAGAGGTGAGACTGAGCACTTGTCTGTCTGCCTGTCGGTTTGTCAACAATCTTTAGGTTTGGATTAACATGTTGATTTCTCAAAATGTCTTAAAGGAACACTTCAACACTTTGGGCAAAATACCCTCTTTCCAACCTACCCAGACTGAGACAAGATGTTCAATACCATTTTCACCTCTGTACGTCCACTGGTTCCGGTTCCTATGGGTAACATTTTGTGTTAGCTTAGCTTAAAGACTTGAAGTCTACAGGAGTCATTAGCCTAGCTCTATCAAAGTGAAAAAATAAACCTTACAGCAACTCTGAAGCCATCTTATTAAAAAAAAAAAAAAAAAAACATCGAGAGTTAGGTATTAACATCTAACTTTTCATAAAATGACTAAAATGACATAAACATTTACAAGAGGTGAATTTCAAATACACATAATACACTGTGTAATTAAGACAGCTTTGGGGTTGCAGTAAGGTTTATTTTTTCACTTCGATGGAATGAGGCTAATGACTCCTGTAGACTTAAAGTCTTTATGCTAAGCTAACACGAAATGCTACTCATAGGAACTGAGCCAGTGGACTTACAGTAAAAACGGCATCGGTATTGAAATGGTATTGGTATTAAAACGGCATTGAACATCTTGTCTCAGCCTGGGTAACTTGGAAAAATGGTATTTTGAGTATTCCTTTAATTAGAAGTTGATGTCACGATATCAGACTCTTATTAAAAATCAGATAATGGTCATTGTTGTCTGACTCTGATATAAAGGAGCTTCCTCCCTGACCACACAAAGAGTATTTTTTTATTATGATTACTATCATTTGTATATCAGATGTATGATCAATGAATTTCCTTCCATACCAAATTTCTCGCTTGGCATAGGAGGATTTTACTCAACAGTAAAAACTGCCCTGAGGCTGCTTTACTCTGCCACATCAAACACTGGATATTTGCCATTTATAGGGTTTTTTTTTTGTTTTTTAGCATGAAAATAGTCAAACCCCTCTGTAAGTTCAACCCTATAGGTCTGTACCTTACCACATAGCCCCATACATGTCTGTCAGACTGTCACATTTCTGTTTGTTGTTTTTTTCCTGTCTTCCTGCCTGGTTGTATGTGCTGTCAAAGCTATCAGCATGACAACTCCCTCTCCTCCATGTCTTTGACAACCTGTAGCACATACATATCACCTAACCCTCTTATGCCACCTGCAGGCAAAATGCCTTTTAGCAGAAAGCTTCTCCTGCTGTGTTGTACTCCTATAAAATCAACAGAGTTTTCAGCAAATGCGCAATACTGGAGTTACAGATTTGACCTTGAACTCATCATGCCACTCCCTCAGGTGATGAAGATGATGGGTCTCAACAATGCGGTTCATTGGGTAGCTTGGTTCATCACCGGCTTTGTCCAGCTCTCCATCTCTGTCACGGCTCTGACAGCCATCTTGAAGTATGGCCGGGTGTTGCTCCACAGTGATCCCTTCATCATCTGGCTCTTCCTCACCATCTATGCTGTGGCCACCATCATGTTCTGGTGAGTGACAACAACTCATACTTGGATCAAACACACGCCAGAGATAAAAATATTCCACCTACAAAAATATCTGAGGCCACCTCCAGGGAGCGACATAGAGCTAAAACTGGGCTAAGCAGAGTAAAATCAACAACGGTCAATGGGACTTTTCCAAACCAGCTCAATAAATGGTAATAATTTTTTATTGTGCCTTGGTGAAAATTACCAGACAGAGGTTAAGAAGATCCACATTTTTGTGTGCTTAGATGAATGAAATGTGGAACCATTTAGAAAATTGCCATTGATTTTCATAATCAATTTTGGTTCCTGTAGCAGTGACAGTAATAGTCCCATTACTTATAAATGTTTGGAATCAACCAGCAGCTCTATAGCTCGCTCTGTTGGTCGGTTGGTCCACTAAAATTTCCCCACCCTTTGGCAGCCACAGTTTTCACCCTAGGAAGCTGAAATTTGGCATGGACGTCAAGTCTGTGTGTGTAAAAGTGTGTGTTCATGTTCATGCCATTTGGCTAAAAGCAGGCATGGCAATGGGAGTGGCCTATCACAAAAAGGCCCATAGCTTCCAAGGTTGGTCATGAGGCCAGCCGATTAATTGTTCATGCCGGCAAAAAGAGGGCGTGCAGTGGCTGTTCTAAACAGATTCACGTAACGTGACCAAACTTTGTAGAAAGACACACACACACAGACATACACATAGACAGACGTACATATACACACACACACATGGTAACGGTTTGTCCCGCCTCTACACTTTAGCCACACCCCCTGTCATAATTCATGAACTGTTTTGCCGTATACTCTTAGGGGGCAGCACTGAACTCAACAGAGTTCCTTTTTTATTGGTGTGGGTTAGGCCTGCCCACCCTGTGGTCACCCTATAGCAACCACAACTTTCTACCTATGAGGCTGAAATTTGCCATGGAGTGTGGTAATGTGTGAAGTTGTGTGTGTGTGTGTGTGTGTGTGTGTGTGTGTGGGATGCATATATGGTCACAGCTATTGGGAATTCACTCTTGTTATTTATTATAAACCCTGGAAGATATGAGCCTTTTCATCCTGAATGGACACAAACAACCTAAATGAATGAAGATGTATATTCTACATGTGTATTCTTTTTGCTTTTCAGTTTCCTGGTGTCAGTGATCTACTCCAAGGCCAAGCTGGCATCAGCCTGTGGTGGAATCATCTACTTCCTCAGCTACGTGCCCTACATGTATGTGGCCATTAGGGAGGAGGTGGCCCATGACAAGATCACTGCCTTTGAGAAGTGCATTGCTGTAAGACCCTTTCCCCTCTGTCTCACCTTTGTAGTTGAATTGTGCTCATGTTTGCATTCATGTACAACAAAGACATCGCTTTCTCCATTAAAGAAATACTCCCATGTTTTGGGCCAAATAGCCTTTTTCCAACTTACTCAGACTGAGACAAGATGTTTGGTTCATATTGTGTTAGGTTAGCCTTCATCCATCAAAGTGAAAAATAAACCTTCCAGCAGTTCTGAAGCTTATTTACACAATGTATCATGTGTATTTGAAATACATGTCTTGGATTTTTTTTAAAAAACAAGTTGTTGTTGTAGGAGAAGTTAGATGGTACGAACTGTAGATGGTAGGAAGCGCTGAGTGGTTATATTCCCATATCTAACTTGTGGTAAAATGACAATGAAAGCATATTTTAGCCAAAGCGTTAGGGTATTCCTTTACACAAGAACAGATTTTTCCATATCAAAGACAGATAGTGTCTATCTCACTTTAGTAAGTGTATCGTATTTGAGCAATGCATTCGTGGTTAAACTACTGAAACTTCCAAGCCATATGTGTTGTCCAGTTGTGTATTTTGATTCTTGTCTCATCACTGTAGTATCAAGAGAAATATAGTCCTCATGGTTGTGTTCATGCTAATATGGGTCACCTATCTCTTCCAGTCTCTGATGTCCACCACAGCCTTTGGCCTGGGGTCAAAGTATTTTGCCCTATATGAGGTAGCAGGTGTTGGCATCCAGTGGCGCACCATCAGCCAATCACCTGTAGAGGGCGACGACTTCAACTTGGGCCTCTCCATGATGATGCTCATTATTGATGCCAGTGTGTACGGTGTACTCACCTGGTATATCGAGGCTGTGCATCCAGGTTTGAATGATCATTGTGTCCTAAATTCTCAACATTTTTTATGTTTTCTAAAGTATTAAATCAAGCACATTTCCCCCTGCCTCACCATCTATTTGTTCTCCCATAGGCATGTATGGCCTGCCCCGCCCGTGGTACTTCCCTCTACAGAAGTCCTATTGGTCCGGCAGTGGGCGTGTTGAGACGTGGGACTGGCCATGGTGTGGAGGCGGGACTGCCAGGCTGAGCATCATGGAGGAAGATCAGGCTTGTGCTATGGACCACAGACGATCTGGTAGGGATGAATGATGGGCTGGAGTTACTGCCAAAAGTTTGGAAAATAAATTCTCAAACTCTGCTGATTTCCTCACACACAGCACTCCAGACCTATTTACTCATCCAATCATTCAGTCTAGATAATAACTATGCAACTGTCCGCCTCAATTTGTTTGCCTTGTCACTTCATCACTTTAGCTGATTGTCATGATACGACAGAGTCCTTGGATATAATGTCATTTGCCACCAAGACTGCTAAACCCACTTACGATTTTTGTGGACAAAGTGAAGCAATGACTGATGACTGACAAGATGTTATTATGTGGTCAGTGTGGTAACTTATTGATCATTGGTCCCTATACTATCAGATAAGAGGAGGCACTGGTCCTGAATGTTCCCTGATTTTATGTTCTTGAAATATGGTTCCAAATATATCTCTGACTTGGTCTTTGTTCTCCAGTTTAACAGTAAAAAATTAAAATATCAAAACTTGACTGCCTTTGGGCAACAAATGGCATGTGCCATATCTTGCTGTCCCCTCAACAGCTGTTACTGTTAGATGGAAGGATGAGTAAGGGTGAGTGCTAAAGAAGAAATAGAATATAAAAGTGTTCTTTAAAATGTCTTTATAGTTACTTTTTTAAATAATGTTTTAAAACATTAAATGTTTAAAATGTCATCTATATATCACTATATGTTTTCTTCCTTACCCCAGAGGAGATGCGGGGTATTGAGGAAGAGCCCAGTCACTTGCCATTGGTGGTGTGTATAGACAAACTAACCAAGGTGTACAAGACCGGCAGCAAGTTGGCCCTCAACAAACTGAGCCTCAACCTCCATGAAAACCAGGTGGTTTCATTCTTGGGACACAACGGGGCTGGCAAGACCACGACCATGTGAGGAAAAATTATGTGTGTGTGTGTGTGTGTGTGTGTGTGTGTGTGTTAGACTGATGTATTGGTTTAATGTATATCAGGCTGATATTGCCCTTTTATTAAAACAAAAAAACAGTCATCATTATACACCTCTGTTATGATGGAGATATCTCCCCTTTTTCGGTCTTTAGGTTCAGGGATGTCAACCTGCAATGAAATCTGCCTTACCCTGCCTTAGGGAGCTGCTAATCCACCTAAAAGAATTTCATTAGTCAGCATTTCAGTGTCTGATGTTCAGTTTTAGCATCACATGATGGTTTCAATCCTATTTCAAAGGCTTTTCCACCGAGACACTTTTTTTTTTTGCAGAAATGCAAAATATCAGTTATTTATAGCTTCAATGTGAAAATATCCATGTTGTTGTTGTTGGTCCTCAAAAAAACGCATATTTGTCTTCCCTTGATGGTCCATGATGGCAAGAGGCTTTTGTCCTGTGCATTTCTTAGAGGTCAGTGTCTAATTGGCTAATATACTTGTATCCAACACTTAGGTGTACTGTCCCACACTCAGCACTCACCAACATGATGGTAACTTGCCAAGGCACCCAACTGTTCGTTGATCCACTTTCAAGTATGAGTGCTTTTAGAAGTTAAAAGGTAATTCCGCTATGCCATTCACACTGGCATTCCTATTAAATGATTAATAGGAACAAAAAGTTTTGGAATCAGTCAAGTATTGAGCGAGAACGCTATAACCGGTAACTGCAAAACACAGCTTTAGCATAATCCAATGCTGCAACCTCTCCACGTCAAAGTACGGCCACGAAAAGTGCTTGTTTTGCCACTGACAAGCTCAGATTAATATTATAAGTATCTGACAACATTATGGAAGCATCCCTTCAGAGATAGACGTGTGCAACAGAAGTCTTGCTCAAGGAGAAGCCTCACTCTGAAATCTCACAGGAGGTGAGTTGTTGCAGGGAGACAACAGTGTAAACAGAGAGCCGTCCGAGAAGAGTGGAAACGTTAGCGGCTACAGAGTCAGTGTTTAGCTTAATGTTATCTAAAGATTAAAGACATAAACAGTGGTTCATGTTCACACATTTCCGAGTGACTATTTGAACTATTTGGATCACTACTGCCAACCAAAGAAGAGGTCCTATAGCAAAGCACTTTGCCTCCAGAGAAACGCAGTTCCAAGAGTGGAAAGACCTGCTGCAGACAGAGTGAAGATCATGCTTTCCATAATGTTGTTCCTTTTTTTTTGTTTTTTTGTTTTTTTTACCTGGATTCTATTTCCCCCCTATCTGGGTCTAAAATATTAATCAGAGCCTGTAAGTGACAAAAACAAACACTTTTAGTGGATGTACTGTGATACGGAGAGGTTGCCCCATTGGATTACATTACAGTCATGTTTCACAGTTGCCAGTTATAGCGTTCTCGCTAAATACTGGACCAATGCCAAAACTTTTTGTTCTTATTAATCATTTTGACACAGATAGAGGAGGAAACGGGGCCCACCTTCAAAAATACCGGAAAGAAAAAAACGGCCTTGACAACTACTATTTTAGTTTTAAGTTTTTACTATTTTAAGTTAAAACAGGAACATTTCTGGAGTTGAAGTTATGAGGTTTTTATGTGCTATGTTGGTGACATGCAAGGAACATATTGAACAGCAAAGTATTCCATTGGAAACCCGACAGGTGCTGGTGCTGTATCACATCCACAGTAAACCCATAATGGACACATCACAGCACTTGTGGAATGTAATGGAAATGAACGCATCCTATTCATCATACAGGAGGTGATTTAAATAAAAGGTCAATATCAGCCCCTAATAAACTGCCGTACTTGTCTAATCCTATTCGTAACACATAAGAACATAGTTACTATATAGTTATACCGAACATGAAAAGGTTTCAGTCTTGATGCTGCTCACTATTATAGGTCCATTCTGACTGGGCTGTTCCCACCCACCTCCGGCTCTGCCACCATATATGGACATGACATCCGTACAGAGATGGAGCGTATTCGTCAGAATCTGGGCATGTGTCCACAGCACAACGTTCTTTTTGACAAGCTGAGTGTGGAAGAGCATCTGTGGTTTTACTCCAGACTCAAAGGCATGGCTGAAGAAGACATACGCAAGGAAATGGACAAGTCAGTACTGCACCTATAACAATCTACTCTCCTCTACCCTATTATACTATACCATACCATACCATGCCTTACAATATTATACTATACTATACCACACTACACTCAGTGTTGTGCTAGTTACAGAAATATAGTTATTAGTTAGTATTACTAGTTACTTAATTAAAAAAGTAACTCAATTACTTTACTCAGTACCTCCAAGAAGTAATGCATTACTGTGAGAAGTACAGTCCCAACACTGACTACACTATATTATACTGTGCTATGCTAAGCTATGCAATGCTATGCTCTACTGCTTTCTACTGTTCTGTACTATACTACACTACATTACTTATACTATACTATACTGTACTCTGCTAGACTATACTATACTATACTATACGATACTTTACTACACTATACGATTGTATTTTTCACTATACTAGTCTACACTACACTACACTGCACTATATTATACTACACCACTAAAAGTGGTGCTTGTTTTGCCACTGACGGGCTCAGATTAATATTTAAGACCCAGATAGAGGGGGAAATAGAATCCAAGTAAAAAAAAAAATAAAAAATTGGAATTATCCGTCAACTGTCCTTAACAACAATTAGAGATTCAGTGCCTTGCTCATCCCCCACCCTCTGAATCCTATTTTTAGTTTGGTAGTGAATTTTGTGTCTTTTGTAACCATTAATAATAGTAAGGGCAGATTCAGGACGGGTAATGTCAGGTCGGCTGGTAGCAACTCACAAGTTATATATAGATTTATATATTGCTATATAGAGTTTTATGTATAGATATGACTGCAAGTACCTGTATTGCCTGTGTGCATCTCTGGAACAGACAGGGTGTCTGATTGGTTCTGTATTCTGTTTGAAGAGGCTGGAGTGATGATGATGGAGTGAAGATGATAATAATGATAGATCGCTTGTTTTCACACTGCCTGCTTTCACACTGCCTGCTTTCCAAAACATGATGAAACACAGAACATCAGCACCAAGACGGAAGATAGCCTCATTGCTAGTAACTAACCACTTCGCTTTGTGTGTGTGTATGTATGTGTGTGTGTGTGTGTGTGTGTGTGTGTGTTTGTGTGTGTTTGTGCATGTGCAGGATGATTGTTGATTTGGAGTTATCCAACAAACGTCACAGCCTGGTGCAGACCCTGTCAGGGGGGATGAAGAGGAAGCTGTCTGTGGCCATAGCCTTCGTTGGCGGCTCTAGGGCCGTCATCCTGGACGAGCCCACAGCGGGGGTAGACCCCTATGCCCGCAGGGCCATCTGGGACCTCATCCTCAAGTACAAACAGGGTGAGTCCAGGCTGGATACCAGAGGACATCCTGCATCATGCTCCACTAACTATTTTTAAAAAGGTGCACAGTGGGTAGAGTCTGTTTTGATGATAATAAAGTCAAGACACTCTGAAATGCGAATGTTAAAAGGTATGGACCATTACTGTCTATACATGCTTCTGCAAAACTGCCTTCACCTGAGTTAAATCATTTATTAAAGGATATTCCATGGTGATGCAGGAGCTTTTGTTGATTAAAGAGTGCCTTGGTCAGGTGGCTGAGGTCAGGCATAGTTGAATACTCCAAAGAACACTGCCTGTAACACTGCAAGATTTATCATGGATTCAGTTGATTACTATGGTAATTGATACTTAAATAAACTGTGCTGTTTGAATTTTGTATTGATTGCTTGTTAGAACAGGAAAAATAGCCAGAATTATTGAATAAAGTCATGAACTGCTTCTGTATTCACTAATCACAACAACCATCTTTTTGCTATTCATACACAAGAATGTCTGGGCTGAAATATCTTCACTGTAATTGCTTAATGAATCAGTCTTTGTGTTCTGTCAGCCTTTTCCATTGTACTGTTAGACTTCTTAATTGTGCATCTCCTGTCTTTTTTATATTGTTGGGTAATTACAATGTAGACAAACTAAGTGCATACTTGTTTGTGTGTGTTTGTTCTACTTATCTTCAGGCCGTACCATTTTGCTATCCACCCACCACATGGATGAAGCTGACCTACTTGGAGATCGCATCGCCATCATCTCCCACGGAAAACTTAAGTGCTGCGGCTCACCACTGTTCCTCAAGAGCACCTATGGAGACGGATATAAACTAACACTGGTCAAAAAGCAGAGCGAAGGTCGAGGTGTGTGTGTGTGTGTGTGTGTGTGTAGAAATATAGGTGAGCATAATTCTAATAACTCTTATTCTAATGGACCTCAGGTGTGTGGGTCTACTTCATCAAAATACATTTATTTTGAAATGGAGTGGAGCACAGTGCTTATATTTTGAACTACTGTTTCCCAGCACAGACTCTTATCAGAAAAGGAAATGTGTTTCAGAAAAAAAAAAATCTAAATTATTGTACTTCATACAACAGTCCAGTCCAGATCCAGTTGAGCGATTCGATCAGTCAGGAGGCCTTCAATGAGTGCCTTTATACAGTATAACTGCACTCTGACATTTAACAATGTATTACTGCACTTTATAAGTGTTATGTAATAACCTACCGTAATGTCCATAATCTCCATTGCAACAAACATGTTTGTCATATAATCACAGCCGTGCTGATGTACAGTATGACAGCACTCCCTCTCGTGTGATATTGCTTAAATATTGAAACATATTTAAAAGTCACTGTTTGGCCTAGGAAATTGGCAATAAATGATCATTATTTTTTATGTTTGAATGCATATACTTATTTTGATGAGTGATTTCTAGCCAAAAAAGCAATTTTGAAAGTACAAAAATGAATATAATTTAGCTTTTAGACGGCTTACAGTGTATGAAAGCATTGTGGATTACTGCACTTTTCAATTGGCATAATCAAATTAAATGACTGTTAATGGCTGTCTATGTGTGGATGGTGACTTCATGACTAAGGGCCATTGTGGAGCCTGAGGACAGACCAGTTGAGAGCCACTGGGATAAATAATAGTGAGAGAATTATGTCTTTTTAGGAAAACAAGCATAAATTAATGCTTTTCTCAAAATGTAATTGATTTGTATGTATATTGGTAGATACTTGCCTTATGATGATCCCTGGCCGGAGGTCATAGTTTACCCTCCTGTTTTGTGACACTTCGTTGTGTATGTGTATGTGTGTGTATGTAATTTAAAACATCTTATGACCAACATTGTCCCTTTCCCTGTTTTCTTTCTCAAGTTGATGAATTGCCTCCACACTCCTCTCAATTTATCTTCATTTTTCACCTTTGGCCACTTACAGCCCGAGCTGTGTTTTCTTTTTCTTTTGTATTTTGTTTTTCATTTTATTTCCCTGCTTCATTCATCCATCATGTTGTGTTTTATTTGTCCTCCAGACCAGGGCAGTCAGCTGCAACCTCCCTCGCCTCTGTCTCCATCCTCGTCGCTCTCGCCTTGCTCAGAGGCCCGGGTCACCCAGTTCATCCGCCAGTTCGTGGCGTCCTGTCTGCTGGTGTCCGACTCCAACACTGAGCTGTCCTACGTCCTGCCCTCAGAGGCCGTTAAGAAGGGCTGCTTTGAGAGGCTCTTCCAGGTACACACACACACACACACACACACACACAATCCATGGTGAGTGAAGGAGTCAATAAATTTAGCTAAGGGTTTCTGAACCTTTACTACCTCAAAGCTTTCTAAGAAATTAGTCAAGGCCTGCAAAGTGAATTTTTCTTGACATATTTTCTCAGGCAATGATGCCAGGCTGTTGTAAATGAGATTTTGTTCTTAAAGGGGTGGCAAGCCCAGTTAAATATGTGCATGTCCTAATTTAGTGTTATTCTGAGATGAGATGCAAACAGAATCCAAAATCTGGACCAACTTTCATCTGGCAACCAAAGTAAACATGTTTTACTAAGATGGCTGAAACAGCTGACATCTTAGGATTTGTCACCATTTTTGAGAGTGTAATTTGAGCCTCAAAGCAAACTGATGACTATGCAGTTGGCCTGTAGTGGTTTACCCTTCATTTCTCTTGTATCTGCTCCCAGGCTTTAGAGCAGAGCTTGGACAGCCTGGCTCTGACTAGCTTCGGGGTGATGGATACCACCCTGGAGGAGGTCTTTCTCAAGGTCTCTGAGGAGGACCAGTCCCTGGAGAACAGCGATGCAGGTCAGAAGGCCACCCTCCACCACCCCCGTCTCTCCCTACAGCTCAACGCCTCCACAAAGTTTTAGGGTTTCAAAAATTAGTTAAGACTTTCTCCGCAAGAATAGATTTCTGCAAGATGTGCACTGTCTGAGTTTAAGTGCTGACTTTGGACTTTGCTGCAAGTTCTTTACTTTGCTCTGAGTTAGAATGCTAATGTTCTCTCTCTGTTTAACTGGGTAGATATGAAGGACTCCCCGGGGGGCAGCTCAGTTGGGAAGCCCACAGCAGTGGCAGGAGGCCTGGGAGGACCCCTGAGTGAGACTGGACCCACTGCCGAGAGCGAAAGGCCAGAGGTGGAGCTGAGTAACCTCATGATGTGTTCCAGGCTGAGCCAGAGCCAGTCGTCCCTGAAATCCTCCTCGTCCATAGGCTCGGTGAGAGGAGACGAGGGGGGGCTCTATGCCGACTTCTACGGAGAGTACTGTCCGCTCTTTGACAACGGACAAGAATCTGACTCTGCTAGCCTGAGGGGTAAGAGGATGAGATGGCAGATGTGCTGTGTCAGATGCTGATGATTAGTCTCAGTCTCTGAGCAATGTGACAGCTGAAACCAAGACACTACGGAGAAATGTATTACTTAATCCATTTTATTATTTTCCCTGACTGCTCACATTGTTGTGGACAATAAGATTACAGCAAGTGAAGACAGTAGAAGTATTAATGATGGGAAAATTGTGCAAATAATAATAAAATATGACTGGTAGAATGAAGAATATGAAATATATGAATAACAGCATTTTTCCTTCCTGTCCAGGTGATGCAGAGAACCCTTCTTCCCCAGAAATGGAGGTCCTGGAGGGGCAGGGCAGCTTCAAGCTGGAGGGCTGGTGGTTAAAGCTTCACCAGTTCCACGGCCTCATCGTGAAGCGGTTCCACTGTGCCAAGAGAAACACCAAAGGCCTGTTCTCTCAGATCCTTCTGCCTGCCTTCTTTGTCTGTGTGGCCATGACCGTGGCTCTGTCTGTGCCTGAGATAGGTGAGACTATAAGTTTTGCATCATGTACGTGTGTTTCACTACTCTGTCCTGCAGACTGGCATAAAGCAACAGTGATCCAACCTGCAGCCAGTTCATGAACACTTGGTCTTTCTCAGATTGACTCTAGATTGAAAACTCTGGTGCACAGGAAGTGATTCATTTTACATTTCCAGCAGCAGCAACAGCAGTTTGTTTGGAATGAACCAGAGAAAATCTGGGTAGATGCATGAGCAGTGATAGCCACCAAGGCTGAACAGACAAAATAAAACAGCACCTACAGAAACTCAAACTTCATTCAAAGAAAATCCAACAAATATCAGTGAAAACAATATCAATATGAATATCAGTGAAAACACAAGAGAGAGGGCTTTAGTACCAAAGATGGACACAATGGATGTCCCAGTCAACTTTTTTTGTCCCCGATCCCAATCCCAATTTTTAGTATCTGGTTAAACCGAGTCCTGAACTGGTCTAAATATATGTGTATACCGTATTTCCTCAAATAAAAGCCTGTACTCAATTAAAAGCTGGATGGACGGTGTGGTTGACACAAACAAATAAAGGTCAGCCCCGATAAACAGGCCAGGAATAAAACAAGAAGAAAAAAATGGGAGAGGGGAGAAAAAATTTGACTGGGAGAGGGCACCCTCTCCCAGTCAAATTTTTTGGGGTAGTCCAAAAAAATGAAAGCAGATCAGAGAACAAGGAGGCTTCTAAAATATGACCAAATGTGCTTATCAAACAGAAGGAATTAGAAATAACGTGGAAATCAGTATCAGCTAGCACTGCTTAATAGATCCATGGGGGGAAGCACTGTTCTGAGTTACTGTTGTTGCTCTAAAAAAATAAGAGCCTTTATTAGCAAAACAGAATTATATACTGTAGAAATGTGAATAATTAATGAAGGAAAAAGGATAGAATACAGAAAACATACTGAAAAGTTGTTTAAGGTCTCAGTATTGAAGCGGTGCACTGACAACCTGTTCCTTCTGTCTTGCAGGAGACTTGCCACCCCTGATTTTGTCCCCGTCTCAGTATCATAACTACACCCAGCCTAGAGGCAACTTCATCCCTTACGCTAATGAAGACAGACCACAGTACAGGTCAGATGCCTAAAAAGAACATTTGTTTTTGTGTTCTCAGACTAATATTACATTGGAAGTTTAGGGATCAGATCAGCTTTTGTTGCCATTTGTAGAACAGTAGAAATAGGAAAGAAGAAATATGTTAGGGATTGTAAAATATGTACACTATGCTACAATGTGCATCAATCATACTAAACAAAAATGCAGTATGTATATATGTATATGTATATTTTTCTTTTTTCAGGAGCAAGCTGTCCCCAGATGCCAGCCCTCAGAAGATTATCAACACCCTTCGTCTTCCCTCAGGCGTCGGCGCTACCTGTGTCCTAAAAACTCCCTTCAACAGCACCCTGGACCAGCTGGCCCAAACCCTCAACCCCAGCGCCAACAACTCCAAGACTCTGGCTGCCCGATACTTCGACTCCATGTGTCTGGACTCCTTCACCCAGGGCGTTCCCCTCTCCAACTTTGTACCCCCTCCCCCTTCGCCGGCCCCCTCGGACGACCCGGACCCTCGCTTTGAGGATGGACTGTGGAATTACACTGCCGCCCCTCCTACCACAGTTCATGGTAAGTTCATGTGACAACAAATGTCATCACTAATACCACAAAATATGAAAGAATAAGATCTGGAATTCCATATTTGGGTCGTTAAGTTCGATTTCCGAGGCCTATTGGAGGTTGAGCATTTTGCTGTCCTCACATTCCACATTTCTGCATTTGTACCTTCTTTCAAAGGTACAAATGGTCAACCACCCGGATTTGAGTGGTTGACCAGGTCACACAAGGATGTCAAGACTGGTCCAGATTTAAGTTGTAAAAATATATTTTTTCTAATACAGGTAATGGTGTTGAGCAGTTGAGGAGGCAAGAGATCAGATTCACACTTGATTACCTGTAGGATACCACAAACCCACACCTTTATATTTGCTCTGATCTTGAAAATTAGTAATGATGCTAAACTGTGGTTAAAACTGACTTGAAAGAGAAGACTGTGTCCACGGCCTTAGGTGCCATATAGGACATTACACTGATGTAATGCACTGAGGTTACACTTCTGTGATAAGAAAACTTCTCAGACACTGTGTCTGTAGTTACCCAGCCAAACAGGTGAAGCCAACTTATGCTGCTTTTTTACCTTTTATTACATAATCTCCATAAGAGCTGCAGGGAAAATCAGACCCAACCTCCAATACACAAATCAATAACCAGACATTTAACAGAAAAAACACTGTATTAAAAACAAGCACCGTCAAACACCATCAAAATTACTCAATATGCAAAATAAAATGAAACATGCGGCACCTTGCTCCTGCCTCAGCTAGGTGCTACAATAGAAAGTTAAACCTCAGACAGCTTCATTCCCTTTTTCGTCCACACCTAAGTGAACTAATCAGAAGAAGAGAAGCTCATGTGTTATATACTACAGAAGAGGAAGTACATTTCAAAGTAAGAGCACCTTTGTTCCTCAATATTGCCATTTAATTTAAAATCCATAATATAATCCTTAAAATCACCTTAATGCAGCGATAATTTAAGTGACATTTACAGCGTCAGATCTTCATCCATCTGGTGGTCAGAAAAATACTTGTAACTGCAATAGTTACTGCAAATGTAAAGATTAACAACTTGTGTTTGCGCCAGGTCTACATAAAACCACATGCCTTTACATGATATTTTTATGGTTTTGAGTTAAAAGCAATTCTAAACTGCACCTCCTCTGTCTTGGGTCAGAGCCAGTGACGTCTCCTCCGACCCTCCCACTGTCCATCCATGAGCCAGTGCGCTGCACCTGCTCCATGCAGGGGACGGGCTTCTCCTGCCCCAGCGGAGTGGGTGGACGCCCCCCCCTGATGAAGGTGGTGACGGGAGACATCCTGGTGGACATCACAGGCCGCAATGTCTCGGAGTATCTTCTCTTTACATCGGACAGACTGCGCCTGCACAGGTGGAGCCATTGAAATCAGAATCACTTCAGTTACCAAACACCATTTGTCTTGATGACACTGGTGTAGAAGTGGCACTGGCAGTTTTTTCAGGGGTTTGATTTATTAAGCATCCTGCAAATTACTGCTAGGGCCACAAAATTTTATATTGCTCCAGTTTCTCAGTTTAGCAATTTGTGATTTACCAAATGTAAATGAGCACAGTTGCAGATGAGTTCATATGAATGCATTGCTGCCTATATATGCAGCTGGAAGAAGCATCTGGACCCTGACTGAAAAGCAACATGGCTTTCAGCACCTGAGACAGCACCTTTTGAGAGAGACCATATTATAATCAAGAAACCTGTCTCTGTTTGCAAGACGAGCTTTTTGATCTTGTGGTAGAACTCGCAGCAGCCAGCAGCTGTTGAGGACAGCAGAGCGCAGGAATCTGCTTTGTCCACAAATCACACGCTGGTCAACACTGGTGGTAATGCATCTCAGAAACTGAGAAGACCTCAGACCCTTTTATGCACAGTTGATCTCAAAGTGGCTAAGATCTGTACACGCCTGAGAGTTAATTTTATTTAACCTTTATTTAATGAGGTAAGTCTCATTGAGATATAAAATCTGTTTTAATGCAAGCTGGCATGATTGTACCAGACTGAATTGAAAGACAGGGTGAATCAGGGTCAAATGTCAAAAGAGTCGAGACCTGTTTTTCAAAGTGAAGTGTGGTAATAATTTTTTTCATCTGCGCATGAAAACGCTCCATGAATACGTCATAAACCAGCCTGTCAATCAACATGTAAAACAGCAGTGCAGAAGAAAAAGCTAGAGTATTTTGTTTACCATATACATTCATTATTCCCTCGTTCTATTCATTGTATTTGCTGTAGGTATGGAGGCATAACAGTGGGGAACATCCAGAAATCAATTCCAGCATCCTTTGGGCGAAAGACGCCTCCTATGGTTCGCAAGATAGCAGTTCGCAGATCAGCTCAGGTAAGAGAGACACGGTGAAATGCAGCTGGAGTGCAGAAATATGAACAAGTGCTGACAGAGCTTTGTGTGTGTCCAGGTTCTGTACAACAATAAAGGCTACCACAGCATGCCAACCTATCTCAATGTCCTCAACAACGCCATCCTTCGTGCCAACCTGCCTGCATCCAAGGGCAACCCTGCTGCATATGGTAATATGATACAGTACAGCTGGAATAACATAGATGTTTCTCTCTATGCAAATTCAAAACTTAAGTAGTTAGGAATTGTATTTACAGTATTGATAGATAAGTTGCTTGTTTTGAGGTTGGGGAGTTGGTTTGATCACTACCATGTTCATGAACTAAAGTGTGTGTGTGTGTGTGTGTGTGTGTGTGTGTGTGTGTGTGTGTGTGTGTGTTCTACAGGGATTACACTGACAAACCACCCAATGAAT